>JAJEKB010018343.1:0-32589 GCA_022393335.1 Macrotrachela quadricornifera
TTACATTTTCAGCCAATCAGATTTCGAGGCGGTTTTTCTCCATCAAGGTATAGTGCCTGAGGACCTAAGGGTACCCCCATAGTATAGCAGTTGAGGATGTTTTTTTGACCTTTGAACTTTGACCCTGCGGACAAACCCACAAACACACCGACAATTTCGGGATTTAGACCCTGACCTATTAGACCCTGACCTACAGTCAAGGGAATAAATTATTTACAATAAATTAAAAGATAAATAAAAAATTTCTTCGGGTTCACGGGTGCGGGGCGGGCCTCGTAAGAAAATTGACGAGGCGGACGGGACGAGGAAGAAATTCATCTAAACGGGGGCGGGCGGGACATGGTAGCGTCTGAACGGGGTACGGCCGGGGCGGGGTTTATTACAGCAAATTATCTACGGGAATCGGCGAGGCGGGTTGCTGAGACTTACGGGGCGGATCCCGCGGGGCGCCAAAATTCGGTGCCCCGCACACCTCTGCGGTATACCGTAAAGCCTACGCGGTGGCGGTACGATACGGTATACAAATTTTATCACGCAATACGGTACGGTACGGTAGGATGCTGATAAAAACGGTACGCGGTACGAGACGGTACTAAATTTTCGCAATACCGTCAGTCTCTGGTATGCACATCTAATGGAATTATTAAAAATTATTATTCCATCAATTCATTTAAAGAAATAATTATGTTTTTTTAATGGCGACAGTTAGAATTAATTTAAAAAGTCGCGCCTAAGTGAAAACGAATTCTGCCTACGTTTAATTTTGCCTGCGACATATATATGAACGAACTAGGAACAAACCGAAGATACTTGGAAAATACATGAATGAGGTCAGAGGAAGAAAGTTAATGGAAAATACCTGAATATGACGAAAAAAGAAAAAAAAGAAAGGAATATGTGTATATATATGTATGTTAGACTTGTCACCTATATGACACATAGAAATAAAGAAAGAGAAAGACAAATATCCAACATAAACGTGTTACATCATAAGAATATCATAGTATTATCGAAGATTATCTCGGTAACACTTCCTTTCTCTCGTTTCTTTTGTTAATGATAGTCGAATGAATGAAATATTTACAGATGAACCAATGTACAGTATCGTCTACTAATACATGCGTTGGTATGCCTCGCTGTCGATAGGAAGAAAAATGATTCAGAATGTGCGTGTGCTGTTTTGTATCGTAGATGTAAATGCATATGATTTTTTTGTACAAATTCGTTGGAAAAAACTGCTTGATTGACGAAGCGTGACTATAAATAAACGAAAAAAAAGCGAATAGACAAGGAGATATTTATCTACAAAAAGGAAGTTTTCGTACATGCCTTTTTATATTATTGCGCTGTCGTATTATTTATAAGAAAGCATTTTTGCAAAATAAGTAAAGTATTTCATATTATTATCAAAATTTACATAACCAAAAAAAGTCATTTACCTTATTGTTTGATTAATATAAGTCTTTCTAACATTATCCATTGATAGTAACTATCGAGAGGCCTAAGTATATGACAAACCTCAATTTGTATACTTCGATATACTTTGCTTACGAAAGTTTGGTGTACATGTACACTTTACTCAGTTCAATAAAGTGTACGAAAACATTTCGTTGCGAAATTCATTCGAAGCGCTGTTTATGATCACTTCCCATCATGTTTTTTTTTAATTGATTTTAGTTTATTATTTATCTAATTTATATTGTATATTGATTCATTTTGCGCAATGTTAACAAAAGGAAGTTATGCATTAATTTCAAGTGTAGAAAAAGTAACAAATAAAATTTTCTTTTTTAAATATTATAAAAGTTTATTTTTTCTTTTTAGTTTGCGAATGCTACACAAACAATTTTCCCTAATCGACGTCTTTGTTTAACACGTACAGGTTATGCTTTGACAAATAAAAAAATATCAAAAGTAAAAAATTTTAAAATACGAAAACATTTTTTGTTTTTTTTTTTATTAAAATATAGGTTCCTCTTTCTCGATTTGAACTAGATAAATATATTAATTATGAAAAACAAGTATCTAATTTAGGAATTATTAAAAAACGGTAAATTTTGATATTAATTTAAAAAAAATAAAGACGAATAGAATTTTTTATTTAGACTTAATCAACCATTAACACTTTCAGAAAAAATTCTTTATTCACATGCTGATGATCCAGAAAATCAAGTAAATAATAATAAAAACTATTTTCAAATTTTTAATCTTTTTATTTTTCTTATTTCAAGGAATTTGAACGTGATAAATCATATTTACGTTTACGTCCTGATCGTGTTGCTATGCAAGATGCAACAGCACAAATGGCTATACTTCAATTTATATTATCTGGTTTACCAAATGTTTTATGTCCAACTACAATTCATTGTGATCATTTAATTGAAGCACAAATTGGCGGAGATAAAGATTTACAACGAGCCAAGGTAAACAATACATTTATATTTTGTTTGAAATAGACAAATGATTCTTTGATAATTTAATCTGACTATTATATATGATCATAGTGAAGCGCAAGGAGATCCTTTTAGATCCCGATAGATCTCAGAATCCATGAGGAACCGTTTTTACCCCTCTGTTATAACGACTATTTAAGAATATAAAAAAAAAACTAGTTGAAATAATTTATATTTGATTTATTTTAGGAACTTAATAAAGAAGTTTACAATTTTTTATCACTAACAAGTGCTAAATATAATATCGGATTTTGGAAACCAGGCAGTGGTATTATTCATCAAGTATGAAAATGAAAAATTTGTATAAAAGAAATTTATTAGTTTTTATCTTTTTTTATAGATTATTCTTGAAAATTATGCTTATCCAGGTTTATTATTAATTGGTACTGATAGTCATACGCCAAATGGTGGTGGATTAGGTGGACTATGTATTGGTGTTGGTGGTGCTGATGCTGTTGATGTGATGACTAATATGCCATGGGAACTTAAATGTCCTAAAGTAAAATAAAAAAAAGAGAAAAACAAAATCATTTATAATTTGATAAAACAAAAAAAAAATTATTTTTTTTGAATTATTTCTAAAGGTTATTGGTGTTCGATTAACAGGTCAATTAAATGGATGGACATCACCAAAAGATGTTATTCTTAAAATAGCAGGAATATTAACAGTTAAAGGTGGTACTGATGCAATTATTGAATATTTTGGTCCTGGTGTTGAATCAATTTCATGTACTGGTAAAATTTAATTTTTGCATTTTATTACAAAAATTATTGCTTCTTTTTTATTTTAAGGAATGGGTACAATTTGTAATATGGGTGCAGAAATAGGTGCTACAACATCAGTATTTCCTTATAATAAACGTATGGCTGAATATCTTAAAGCAACAAAACGTGAAGGTACATAATAATATTTAAAAGAAAAATAAAACGTTCTCTTTTTTTTTTTCATTAATATTTATTTTAATAAAATAGAAATTGCTAAACTTGCTGATCAATATCAAAGTGAACTTTTAACTGCTGATGATGGTGCACACTATGATCAAATTATTGATATTAATTTATCTGAAGTATATAAAGAAAAAAAAAACTAATTTTATGTTTATGTTTAAAATAATTTTTAGCTTGAACCACATGTAAATGGTCCATATACACCTGATCTTGCACATTCAATACATAAATTAGGTGAAGAAGCAAAAAAACATAAATGGCCACTTGATATTCGAGTTGGTAAGAATTATTAAAAGAAAAAAAAATATATTTATTTATTTATTTTAATTCCTAGGTCTTATTGGTAGTTGTACAAATAGTTCATATGAAGACATGGCAAGATCAGCTAGTATTGCTCAACAAGCAATAGATAAAGGTATTAAAGCTAAATCAACATTTACAATAACACCAGGTTCAGAACAAATTCGAGCAACAATTGAACGTGATGGAATTGTAAGAAGATTTTTTTAAAATTATATTCTAAATAAAATTTTATATAATTTTAAGGCTGAAATATTTCGTACTATTGGTGGAATTGTATTAGCAAATGCTTGTGGACCATGTATTGGTCAATGGAATCGTAAAGATATTAAGGAAAATGAAAAAAATACAATTATTTCATCTTATAATCGTAATTTTTCTGGACGTAATGATTCTAATGAGGGGACACATGCATTTGTTACATCACCAGATATTGTTACAGCAATGGTTTTAAGTGGTGATCTTTCTTTTAATCCTTTAACTGATTCTTTAACAGCAGCTGATGGTAGTAAATTTAAATTAAAACCACCAACTGGTGATAATTTACCATTAAAAGGTTTTGATCCTGGTGTAGATACATATCAAGAACCACCTAAAGATGGTAATTCACTTGAAATTAATGTTGATCCACAAAGTAATCGACTTCAATTACTTGAACCATTTCAACCATGGGATGGAAAAGATTTAATTGATTTACCAATACTTATTAAAATTAAAGGAAAATGCACAACAGATCATATAAGTCCAGCTGGACTATGGTTAAATTATCGTGGACATTTAGATAATATTTCAAATAATTTATTTATTAAGTATGTACATATATTTTTAAAAATAAATTTAGAATATTTATAAATTAATTAATAAGAAATAAATAAAAAAAAAAAGAATTTCTGATTTTTATCATATACAAATACTTATGTTTTTAGTACATAATTTATTAATCGTTTTCAAATTCGTATGATTTTAATTAATATTTGAATTAAATATATTTAGAACTTTAGTAAAACAAAAAACTATAATATTTATTTTAAAGAGCTGTTCATGAAGAAAATAAAGAATCAAATAATGTAAAAAATCGATTAACAGATAAATGGAGTAAAGTACCAGCTGCTGCTCGATATTATAAGGTAAAAAACATACAAAAATAATTTTAAAATTTATTTATGTATTAAATAAAGAGTAAAAATATTCCATGGGTTGTTATTGGTGATGATAATTATGGCGAAGGTAGTAGTCGTGAACATGCTGCACTTGAACCACGACATCTTGGTGGTCGAGCAATTATTGTTAAAAATTTTGCACGTATTCATGGTAAAAATAAATCTAATTGAAAAATAAAACAAAATTCATTTTTTTATTTTATTATTTTAGAAACAAATTTAAAAAAACAAGGTTTACTTGCATTAAAGTTTAATGATCCAACTGATTATGATAAAATAAAACCAGATGATAAAATTTCATTAATTAATCTTAAAAATTTTGCACCTAATGAAGTATTTATAATTAAATTTTTAATTTTATTTTGTATAATTTTTCTTTTTTTTTTGCTAGCCTATTGAATGTCGTATTAAACATTCCGATGGTAAAATTGAAACAATTAAACTTAATCATACATTTAATGAATCACAAATTGAATGGTTTAAAGCTGGTTCAGCATTAAATGCTATGCGTACATTTTTTGCTTCAGAAAAAGGACAAAAAATTGATTGAGAAAACAATATCTTAATTATTTAAATAATATTAGTTTTTCTATAACAATATTTTCGTCAAATCATTTCTACTATTCAACATTCTCTTTTTTTTGTTAAATTGTATTTATATGTGTCTTTTCTTTTCTTATTATGTTAACCTTTATTTCTCATGTTTTGAAGGAAAGATTTATATATCTATATACTCATGCTCATAACTTAGATTATAACAAGTTATATTCTTTACTATAAACGAGAAAAAAATTTTCATCTACTAATGGATATTTTTTTTATATTGAATTTACAATAATGTTTCAATAAAGCGTAACTAAATACTTATTATATGTAAATATTTGTTAATCTGACCGTAAGAGAAATTCTTTTGGAAATCTTTATTAGTTGGACAAATTCATTATTATTATTATAAGTTTTCAATATATAACCTTCAAAATAAAACATCATTTGAACTTAATCGATAATACCATTTATAGATTGAAATTTTTTTTTCCTAGTTACTTTAGAATAATATAGATTATAATATAGCAATAATGAATGTAATTGGATGACAATAAGTATTACTATTGTGTAACAGCATCTATTATAAGAGCATTATAATGCACATTATTTAGATGTGATTATATGAATAACAAATATCAAAAATTAATACTTGTTTTTTTTGTTGAAATTATTTCGATTTTAATATATTCTATATACATTTATGTGTTTTTAAATAAATTTTAATAAAAATATAAGATGTTATTATCAATATATTATCTATAGCCGCAGAGACGGCACGAGCGGGGGTTGGGATATACAGTGGACAGCCATTCGGAAAAAAAGATTAAAGGCAGTGTTCGAATTTGCATCTGAATTCCTGGTTTTAATAAAGCTTATCCTCAATAATACCTACCAACGGCTTCTGTTTGGATTAAAGACTTATTTTAGCGGCCTGCCATCACAATCATTCTTGCTCTCATGTATATTCAACCATATAATACTTCCACATGATGAGCTTGTCTCATTTGAAGGAAGCAATGAAATCTCCCAATTATTTTTCAGTTATATAGAGGTCACTCTGAGGTTATTTTTTTTAGAGCGCGAGAAGCTCTTTATGTTCTCTCTGATTTGAGAATATTGATTTTTTGAGTTAGCGTGTATATTGTGGATGCAAACAAATGGTATAAGGAAATCGCCGACGAGCGCTAAAAAAATTTACCAATTATTCACTTATCAATATACGTAGGAGAGGGTTACTAATGCATAGTTATTGCCAAAATAACATATAAGAGAACTACAGATTCTTTAAGTCGTCGGTTTCTGACTTTCCTATTAATATAGGGTAGATATGTATCAGGAACACGTTTAGAATAATAATTGATTTAAGTTTAGAAGAACATGGGATATGCCTGTAAGCTTTTAGAATCTATTGCTATTATGACTACATCTAACAAACTGCAAGATGCTATTATATGAAAATCCGTTACGTTGACTTTCCGTATTTTATTATCTCTGCAAAATAATCCATCCATTCATACGTATATAATAAAGCGTAGTTGTCTGTGTGTCTGTTATCAGGTTAAAGGTGAAATAAGGCTACAGTTGAAGCTTGGAAGCGCTACTTATGGAAGTACCCTTAGATTCTCAAGTGCTATACTATGGGAGTATCCATAGACCTCAAGAGTTATACTATTAGGGTACCCATAGTTTCTCAAGAGCTATACTATCAGGCTACCTGTAGGTCCTGAAGCGAGGAAGGCGATAAGGGATAAGGCTACACGAGGAATAAGTGAGATAAAGCTATAAGATCGAAGGTCACATGGACTATAAAAATATGTTCGATATAGGAGTATGACGCTGTAGGGCTATCTATGTACATAAGATCGAGTGTTCTTCTGCTTTTATCGAATGAAAGATCAAAGCCTTGACGTCATACATTAAATAAGAAAAACGAATCGTGTATTATGCACGAGTTTTTGCTAGTACTCATACATACGAAAGCGTATTTATACCTCACGATTACGCACCAGATTTTTCTAGAATATTCTAGAAGTCTTTTTTTAAGCTGTTCTGGATTTTATGAGATTGTTTTAGATCCTTCTAGGTGCTTCCAAGGAATGGTTCTGGATTGTTCCAGAATCTATTGAACTGTTCGAGATCCATCTAAAGAATATTCTAGAACGTGTCACAAATCGTTCCAAACCTTTCTAGAGTTTTCTAATGGATCGCATCAAAATATCAAAGAATCAGTAAGATTTTTTGTAGATTCTTCTAGAGTATTCTTTGAGATTCTCTATATCTTTCTATTCAAAATTGACAAACACCATTCAGAATATTCTACTGGTATAAAACGCTGACAATACTGCAAAAATCAGCTTAAAATTTGAACAAATGTGGTTTTTTTTGAAGTAACAGATGTTATAGTAGTCAAACCCTTCTAACTCCGTCGGGAACTCACTCAGCAAGACTAAAAATCCGTAAAAATTATCAACCCGATTAAGTATTTTCACTCGTTTCTATTATTCCGAATACCAAGTCATTTCTGCCCACTGTGTAGTGCGGGCACAAACCTACTGATGAAGCGATCTTTGGCTCACGCGAAGCTCAAAGTTTACCCAAATTTGCAAATACAATGCCCTAAGCGTAATGCTAATCCAGAAGTAAGAGTACTCCATCTCCTGTTTTAATAACTTGGAGCCAAGAAATATAGCCCACACCTACTTACTAAAGAAAAACTCAGGTACACACCTCTTACGTTAGCTCCTAACCGAGTATTTTGTAAAACATTCAGCACCAATTGGTGCATCAAGTACAAATAGTGATTTTGCCAGTTTTGCGAGTTATGTCTAAAACCCCTAGAAAACTGAAGACAACTAACGCCAAATATCCGTTAAAAAATACCTGAATACCCTCTCCTTATAGCTCTGAAGAGTAACTAGAGCTATCCCAATACTGTTCGTGAAAAGTTATCAATAGCAAAACTTCATAGCTTTTCAGCATTTATGGGTACCCACACGCTGAGCCTAGAGAACCTATGAGTACAACCATAGGATAGGCTTTGAAGATCTATGACTGTTCCTATATTATAGCCCTTGAAGATCTATGGATACTTCTCCATAGTAAGCCTTGAGAACCTATGGGTACCTCTATAGGATAGATTTTGAGAATCGATAGGTTTACTATATTACAGCTATTGAGAACCTAGGCAGACAGCGGCCTTGTTTCGTAGTTGAAGCTCAAGTACATAAGTACTCATCCTGAAGTACAAATATAAGTACCAAAAGTACAAGTGTAAATACTTTCGTCCGAGCTCTTTTACAAATCGCACAAGACCTCGAGTGAGGATCAGGAAGAAAGGGTTACAGGGAGTACAAGAACCTATCTGGAGTGTGAGAGCAAAATAGATTTCATTGAATATTCTTTAGTGAATTATAAACCATAATGGAGATAAATTTTTATCTTTTGTCTTTCTTTGTCATAGTTATATGAAAGCCATATCTCACTTATAAATTCTAATTAAAGTAAAAGTTTTTCTTTTGCTTTAGCCTATTTGAGTTCTAAAACCGTTTCGAAAATTTCATTTATATTCTAATTGGAATTAAGTAGCTACCCAAATAATCAATGATTTACTCTTTTTTTGTCGATTATTGATCAACCACATCTAGCTGTTCTCACTATCAGTTGGAGAACTATTCGACGAATCTATTAACATTGGCACTGCTCTTTCATTTTGCAATTGGTCATAGTCAATTGAAATATGCATTTTTAAGAAAAGTCTTTTTCATTTGAAAGTGCCTCAAATTCACCATTCCCCAAATGAAATAATGGATAATGATTAAAAGTTTACAAACAGGAAGAATATAGCGAAGTTAACCATTCTTTATCCATTCCGTATGATAGTACAAAAATCTTTGTAATAATTAAAAAAATCAGAAATTTTGATACTTATTCAATTTTACTTGAAAGTCAATCTGCAATTATATTACAAAAATTTTCTATTTTGATTTCCCACTGAAGGAAATCGATTATTTCCCCGTTTTGTTTAGTGAAGTACATGATAACAAAACATGTGTTTCTATGGAGATAATCCTATGATTTAAAATAACATCCATAACAAATTTATATCAAATAAAAGTGTGTCGAAAATGGGACTTATCAGTATTCAATAGTCATAATTATGACAATTTCTCAATGTTAAAATTAAGAAATTTATTGAATTTGACGACCTGTTGACATAGAAGATCCCGTTTTGATCACTTTTACGATTCGTTTTCGGTTCGCAAACGATACCGTTTTGGTAGACCTGAGATGCCATAGAAAGCACTAGCGACACCATGCAAACAAAAAAGTTTGTAATACTATTCTCATCAACGTCCTGACTACTGTAGAAAGTAAAGTGAGTTAAGCACTCCTTTCTGTTAGTCGTTTCATTGTTACCATTGTTCAGAATTGAATACCGCGTGGCAAGAAGTATAGAAGCAACCGCTACAATTAGAATGGTAGCAATTGTCAACGCCAAAACTTTTGGGCTCATAAAACTTTTCAAAGATATGCTGCTTCCGGCATCATGTCCTCGTATTTTTCGCAGTTTTTTTTAAATCTGCCTTAATTTCATTGACTGATTTTGTTGAGTGTTGAGAGCTCGGTTGCACACGACCATGATCAGTGGTTATGGACTGATCTAGGTGACTTCGCTAAAGTATAAAGAAAAAGTAAATAAGATGATTTCATAATCTATCTATTACTTAAAATTGCGCTAGTCGCAATTAGGTTTCTAAAGAGCAATCAGAGTGCATTGTCGTATCAATGACCAGAGATGGAACTGGTATCGGCGACCAGCCGGTCTATTTAACTTTTTTCTCTTTTATCTCATAAACTTGTACAAAACTTACAAGTTTTAGTGCTATATTTCACAGTATATTCAGGAACAGTACATGATGCATGGTTTATGGAACTATGGTCTTTGTATGAGTAAGAAGAAATTTGATCTGATTTTTATAATTACTATTTACACTTCATATTCACATCGAATGCCTTTTGTTCATCTTTGAATCTTACGAGAAAAACTTTTCAGATGTAATCCTTGGTTTAAGCTGATATTTTACCTATAGGTGGAATTCTTAGTGTAGAGAAGAGCCCTGAAACAGTTCGCTCTCAAACGCTGTTGTTGTTGAAATATTACGTTTTTAAACTATTGGAATAACTTACTGCCGTGGTCTCTCTCAGGAACAGCAGAAAAACTCATTTTCGAATTTCGTTCATAATAAACCACTCTCATTGAGACATCTCTCAACGCATCAAAGATGAAAATGGACGGTTCCATTACTAAAAGTGTTCCACATAAGGATCTTGCTATACTAATCCTTTTTTTTCAACGAAGTTCGGTAAGAACGGAGGCATAAATAGTATGTATTAGAACTTATGGTTGCTCTAGTATTTGTATATTGTGGTTTGTATCTACCGAATCGTTCGCTGCCAGTTGGCATCCTCGCAGTATGAACAATGATCAAAGTTTTTTTTCTTTTTTGCACTCAAGGAATTGCTATTTGTTTTTCATTTTCTGTCTTTCTATTTCTCATGTTGATAATGGAATACTTAAATTGAAACAATAGTTATACAGAAAAAAACAAAAAGTGAAACAGCACTCGTTAACTGTTTTCATAGAGTTCGGAGTGTTATTGCTTTCAAGATGCCTCGAAAAAAAAACTCGTACTTGAAATTAAATCCTACCTACCATTAATGGCACCATTTCATAATGAGTTTCTGAAGAGAGCAAGACAATGAGAAAAAAAAACATGATCCGTTAATTTTGCTCTTTAAAGATTCTGTTAATATAAGAAATGAAACATAAAAGGTAGAGCATGGAAGTTCGTGAGGATTGAGCCTTCTCTGGCTTCGGCTCTGATCGTTGATCTTCCATGGAAAAGGAGAAGAAAGCACTATGAGGTTCGCATAGATTCAAGACGCTCCGTCGCCTCTGTATACGACCTAGTACGGCAAGCAAGATCTATCGAATATTGTTTTTCTTCTGTATTCACGAAGGAAAAAATGAGAGTTTTTATTCATGATCATCTTGTTTATTTTACCAGTCCATCTTCCTGAACATTGACATTGATAAGCTTCAATTTTTTTTCATTACACATAGTGGTGCCTGTCTTTCGGCAAAATCCTGTTGCTGGTGAGGACCAACCTGAACATCGACTCCATGTTTCAAAACAATCCCAAGCATGTGAAGCATGAGCTAACAGAACTGTCAAGTAAAATATCATGAAACACCGTGTTGGATTCATCGAATTTGGTTTGATTTATGGTAGAATATATCAAATGATGAAAGTACTATAGACTCGCTGTTGAAACTTTGTTGTATTGAATCAATCCTAGTTTTCAACTATTTATAGATGAGCAAGAAAAACACTTTCTAATTCTATATGACTAAGATCACAGTTTAATCATTCTATCAATGAGGGTTTCGTTATTCTTCCTTGAATGCTAGCTTTTTTAAAATATGTTTGAGTAGTCGTAAGGACCACTATCGTCCATCGAAAATATCGAATATACAGGTGATCAGCAGATGAGCTTATTCTTATTTGAGCTAGTCAGTTTTTGCTTGTTTTTATAATAGAATCTATTTGATAAAATGCGAAAAACACATCATTTTTAGAATTGTCTTATACTTGAAAATGTATTTCATTGATCGTCAAGTCGAGCTCTCACTTTCGGTAATGTTATTAACATTGCTCCTAGCTGAGCTTGAACAAGAGTACGAATAGGAGTAACTGTATAAGGTATATTTTGTTCAACATCATTTATCCAATCATCAATATGATTTTCAAGTTCGTTCTGAACATCTTTGAGTAATTTCATATCATCTCCTGATGATTGTTGAGCTTGTAATGTAATAGCACGATTGAGCATATTCACAAGTAACGTTTTATAAAACACCGAAATATATAACGCATGAGCTCGACTAGCAACCGTTGCTGGTGTAATCGTAGAATTATCATTAAGTAGAGCTTGACGACGACTTGTAGCTGTTGTATTTCCTGATTCTATGAATGAACGAGAAGCACGATATAATGATGAATCAATTGTCATAGTTGGTTGAATTCGTTGAAGTACTTCCATTAGAATAGCATTCATTTTATCCTGTTTATCCTGTCCTTGAAGAAGTATATCGCGTCTTGTAACATTCGGAACCACTGTCTCATCTGTAATTATAGGTGATTGAAAATATGGCACTTCTGTTATGAGTAATATTGTTTCGTTTAAATTCATCTCTTTCAGATAATCACAACTACAACCGCCACCACGGATAACTTTTGCAGGATCAGTAGATGTATTTTTCTCATAATAATCATATTTATTAGTAAATGCCAGGGCATTATAAATTGCAGATGTATATTGAATTAACCAGGGGTCTTCAGGTTCACCTTTAGCTAAATATAATCCTAATGAAGATGGCAAACGTTCTAACTGAGGAAATATATCAACTAAAGGTTGATTGATATAATAATACATGCCACCAAAACCAGAATTATGTAAACCGTAGACAAAATCTGGTTGAACTAGTTGCATAGCAGACATTAATGCTTTTGTTTCAGTTAAAGGTGTCTTCCAACTATAGTTTTTATATGTTACTGGAAAAGTCCATTCCACTTGTTCTTCTGAGCGTGGACGATAAAAATTTCGTGCATAATTACGAATAGTAAACGGACCTGAAAACCAACCTTCATTAAGACGTGTTCCATCGGGATCAACACATGGAATGATATGCCATGTATATTGAACGAATAAGTCAGAATGATCAAGTAAAGCATGGAGTAAATAATCAATAAGAAGAGTTCCAATTGGTTCATTTGGATGTGGACAACCATAAAGTAAAAGAGATCTCGTTCCATTACCCATTGATAACATTGGAATAGCTTCGCCATTTTGAGAATATCCAATAATTTGATACTGCACAAGAGATGGATGTTCAAGAGCAAAAGTACGTGATCGATTGATAAGTTCATCCACAGTAAAGAAACGAGAATAATCTGGCACATTGTTCATAAGGCTATCATACAGTGATGTACCTTTTACTAGAATCTTACTTTCATTTATATTTTGCATGTTTTGTAATTATCTAAAGAAATCAAGTATCTATATGCAGTAAACTAGCAAGATGCTGATGATACCATTCAGCGAAAAACGTTAAACGGTGCACTTTTATACCCTTAGCATGTATTTTTCTCTTTCTTTTTTGTTGAAGTAAATGAAAAATAGAAAATGGCGCAGTTTTATTCATTTACTCATTCTTCATGATATTATTCGACGGGAAGTGACTATGTACACACAAGTGTATATAGCTGACTGACTATATACACACGTGTGTACATAGCCCAACGGCTATGTACACACAGATAGTTATAAATGTTTGAGTATGATATACTTTTTGATGATATGATGATAGTTATTTCAGAGTTGGACAAATCACAAACTTTTACAAGTCAAGTCAGGTGAAACTTGACTTGATTTGACTAGAATTCAAATTGAAAAAATCACTATATATTCTCATCGGATTACTTGGCATTTGTAGTACATTGAAGTATTTCATTTGCTTTGTTTCTATTCCAGTCATCATATATAATTAGGTAGGAACTAGTCGTATCAAACGAACTTTTATATTCATTTTCTTGACTTGGCTTCGCTTGTGAGTTGGTTGTAGATCAAGTCAGAAATCAAATGAGGCCAAATCTCAACTGTTTCAAGTCAAGTTAAGTTATCTAAAAAAGTCTGTAAGTCAACTTTTCATTTTGTGATTGATAGATAGACAAAATGACAGAATTAAGAGCGAAGAAAAACGCTATCACCAGATGATTTTCATTTATAACTATAAAAACAGATGAAATTAAACGATTCTTGTAAAGCCAAACAGAGAAAGCACCAGAAATGCTTCCATATTAGTTGATTTTTATTTGAGATATTTTGTCTATAATTGTATTATTGATTTTATATTAAAAAATAAATACGTAAAAGATTATAATATGAATTTATATTTACTAATACGATGTTTATAACTACCTGTGTGTACATAGCCGCTGGGCTATGTACACATATGTGTATATAGTCACTTCCTTTTTGTAGATACAAAAAAACAATGATTCATGCAGCGATAATCACTGCAATAGACAAGCAAGAATAATGCAGCTTGTCACATTTTTATTGTATTATTTATTTTGATCAGATAACGTTTCTATTTTTGAAAATAATATTTACAGCTTAATTTCGTTTCGTCGACGATGAAGAATACTGATTCATGAAGATAATTGTTGATTGTACTACGTTCGCCTCAATGAATAAACTTATTATATGATAATGTTTGTTTTTAAAGTGTTCTAGGAATTGAAAATGAGGGTTTGTTGTTGATGCATTCGTCATCGCTAGTGGCGGAACCAGGATTTCAGTCTAGGGGGAGCTGAACTCCATATTCATTATCCGAAATCTGTCTACAATAGTACAATATTTTTTCCCCGAAAGCTTTGAAATTCGATGCAGGTCTTTCCACCCTAATATCCTATTTAATCAGCTATTGCTCGTGTACTATATATAAGTCAACATACCACCAGCTTTTATTTTGAATTTATTTCACAATAACTCAATCAATTCAACATGATTGTACTGTTTTTGTGTTTCATGAAAATACATCAACAACTTTTTCAAAATCTATTTCGAATTCTTTTTGGCATGTATTTAATCGCTTAGTATTATATAACAAATGCTCAGTATTTTCTGCTCAGTAAAAAATAGCTGTTCTGCTAAGTAGAGAGGAATGTTTTTTGTTCAGCAAAAAATTCATTTTTGCTCACTAATTAATGTTAAAAGACTTAGAATGTAAAGATGAAAATGATGGTGTCGGTTTTCTGTACAGCTTGTCGATCGCGAAAACTACTCCAAACTAGTTTCCAGCTCCAGTTTCGGTTACTAAAAATGAAGAAATCATGGTTTTGACTTGTTTCTCAAATTACCACATGGAATCAAAGTCGTTAATCATTAGATAGATATGAAAGTTTTAAACGTATTTTGAGAAATTTTTACTATTGAATTGCTGAGATTAAAGACGCTACATGTTTCAGCATTAATAAAAAGAACACTATATATATTAATCTTTAACCTAAAAAATAAAATAATGAAGATTTTTCTACGTAGATTTAAGGATCCTTGTATGTGTCTCATGATCTAACAGTAGCATTTTTGTAATCCATTCTCAGGTGGGTTTATTTCCAGTTTCGGCTTAAAGAAATTTTAAGAACACGGTTGTCAGTTTTGTGTTTTTTGGATCGCTGAACTTGGCCTTCTTACAGTGATGTCCACGCTCACACTCATAAATTATTAATGTATTGAACAAATATGATACTTATTGAACACTAAATTTCTTACTGAGCATAAATCAACTTTTTGCTGAGCAATAAATTATACTGAGCGTATACAAAAAAAGTGAGCATTTAATTTGTTCTCATTATTTTTTTATTGCCAATACACTAAGATCGCTAGGTCTTTCATCGCCCATCGAATTTCGAACATAGTCTTTAATTAGTTTCATTTTGGAGAAGGATCTTCCGCAAGCGGCAGATGATAAGGGAGATGTAACAGCTCCTATGATCAAAGCGACAGTTGACGGAAATGTTTGTTTCATTAGCTTTAATTCATTGAGTAGATCTTGTGTAGTTGACAATTTTCGTTCGTTTAATTCAACTAATATAGAATCAATTGTTGAAAAGTACATATTTGATCGAAAATATTCTTCATTCGTATTATTATCTCGATATCCAACAGATTTTCTAATAATGCAATTTTTGAAACACGATGGAATTGTCTTTTGACATCTCGTTCGAATATATTCATTTATATCAATACCATTTTCATTTCCAAATATTGCTGCTTGGTGAAATAATTCTTTCAAAGAATTTTCATCTCTCATAAGATTTAATTTTTCACAAACTACTATGATGAGATTTTATACACTACCAAGATCAGTACGCTGATTTCTTACAAAAAATATCATGCAATAACATAAAAGTGTCGTTCATGACACATATACGGAAGCAATGCCAAAGAAAAGGTAGTTCTTGATCGACAAAGATTCGACAAGCGGCTCTATAAACTTCAACTATGTACATTACAACTCTTTAATGGCGACAGCTTAACAATTTAAACAGAGCTAAAATTTCCTACAGGGAGCTCAAAACTTTCTAGGGTGAGCTTAACTACCGCTAGCTCCCTCCTGGTTCCGCCACTACTTGCAAAGGGACAGCGATGAATCAGTCTCAATCCATTTCTAAATTTTCGTAGAAGTGACTCTTTCTGGATTTTCTGTAATAATGGATACAGGGGAAATATCCAAGCGAATTATGGGAAACTATAGGCAAAGAAGCACTTGTGCAAAACTTCTTTCGATAGGGTTTTACCACCTTTCATCCATCTTAATTTAGTAAACGTCCTTTGAATATTTTCGAGAGTTTTTTCTCTTGTTAGTTGCAGAGGCATCTTGCTAGTCCACGTGAACCTTAATATTTCACATTTCTCTCTAAAGTTTAACGAGATATACTTGCTTTGATTAACCTCCGTTACAAAACATTCATTGGTGATGGTAACCTAGAACGAACAATCCGACAACAGATTCGATCGGATTCTGAGTTGTGGATCGACATTCGGATCTCTAGTATTAGAATCCGATGGTAATCTTACTGTCGGAATTTCAACGAAATCTATCGGTGAACTTTGACCGACCTCTAAAGTTGGTCTCATGTAATAAATACTTCGAATAATTAATTAATAGTAGAGATTGCTCAAAACCCACCAATAGATTCCGTCGAATCTCGACATTCGGATTCCATCAGATTCGCTGTCGGATTCTTTCACCTGGGTAATCACAAACAACAATGCATTTTTATTAATTAATAGAATTATTATATTTTCTAAATTTTCAATAAATTTCTTATTATTCAGTTTATTCTTTTATGAACTGAAAAATAGTTTCACGAAGACATAAGTTTATATTAAAATTCCTTTTCTGTCAAAAGACCAGTATCAATTCGCATCGATTTCAAATTTTTGTACTCGGCTATTTGTGGTATCGACAACATAGATGTTACCTTGTCGATCGAATGATAACCTGGAAGGGTAAAACACTTGATTTGGTTTGTTGCCGTTTTCACTTTCACCAACAACAATATTACCCTGTTTTGATCCTTTCGACCAACACATTATTCGATGATTCCTCGTGTCAGCCACATACACATTGCCCAAAAGATCGACAACTATTCCTTGAGGACAATTCAATTGTTCCAAACTATTTCCTGGGTCTGATCCACCAGCGATAACAATACCTTCTTTTGCATCTTTCATCCATTTCATTACCCGATGATTGTTTTTATCTGATACAAAAACTGAACGATCTTGATCAATGAAGATATAAGTAGGACCGTTTAGTTGATTGAAATCATCACCTTTTCCATTTCCCCCGGCAACTATTATTGGATTCATATCGCCTCTTCTCCATCGTTTCACTTCATTCCTCGCATAATCAGATGCATAAAAATCCCCATCACTATCTATTATGAGAGTACAACAGTTAATTAAAGACCTGATGGTTTCTCCGCTTGTACCATTTTGAAGAGGCCATCGTACTATACGCTCGTTCCCCTTATCGAAAATGATAAGAGAATCATTCTTTTTATCCAAAATTATATCTGTTGGTGAATCCAATCTATCTCGTCTGTTTCCTTTTCCATTCCCACCTGCCACAACTATACCATTCTTCGCATCAAATCCCCATTTCATGATACGATGATTATCAGTATCAGCGATATAAATACATTGTTCGTCATCATCAACACAAATACCTTGAGGACAAGAAAGTTGATTTAATTGACTGCCTTTTTCATTTCCTCCAGCAATAATAATTCCATTTTGTTTCCATTTTGTGTTTACACTAATGTGAGTAGAAGGATTTGATTGTCCTAAGAAGAAAAATATTTTTTAAATGAAACTAATGAAAATGAAAACAAAAACATTCTATTTCTTAGATGATCTATGACAAAAGAAAACATACATGTAGAACTCGAAGACTCTACTCGAGTATTACAAATTTTACTCGAGTTTTCAACTATTCAACTATTCAACTATTGATACATGAAGGATTAACGACGCTAACTACAGGATGCTTTCTGCAGGATGCTAGAAGTAATACACGTAACGTTGAGGGTGAGGGCATAGATGTGGGTGATGGCGTGAGGGGTGAGGGCATAGGTGTGGGTGATGGCGTGACGGGTGAGGGCACAGGTGTGGGTGTGAGGGTGTCACAAATTAGGGCGTGGGTGTGGGTGAGGTTGTCAAAGAACCGCTAGTTTTAGGTTATTGTGAAATGCAAGTGACATTGTCTATCCTCGTTCGATTACTTTTAGCAACCTGCACGCAGTATCCTGTAGGCGGCATCGTGCAGGCAACATTTTGTAGGCAGCATTCGGTAGACAGAAGTTGAATAGTTGAAAACTCGAGAACTCGAGTTTTAAAAGTTTAAAACTCGAGTAAAATTTTACTAATCGAATCGAATTAACGAGTTCTACACTACTGAAAAATTCTATCTTTTATCAGAAATGAGCATTCAAAAAGGCTAGATTCTGATCTTACATTCAATCAGGTACATATAACACACTTACGAGAAGATCGAACAACAGAAATTTTGTTTATAAGTGATGTAGGATCTTGTTGTATCGAAATACTTGGTAAAGTCTCAAGTTCTTTGGCTAATTGTGTTAATAGATCTTTAAAGCGAATTAAATCTACTTCATTATAATTATTTTCTTGACGAGTTTCTTTCAATTGATTAGTTAAATTGTTTAAATCCGTTTCTAATTGTTTAAAATGTTCATTTGTATGTTGAAACAATAGGTTTTTATAGACGCCTGCTGTTTGTTTAATTTTATCGATCGAATCTTTTTCCCATTGATGAATTTGCTCTATCAAAGTTTGTTGGATTGGATGATTTATTCGTTCAGTCAATTTTTGTCGAAATAGATCATGATTAGTTTCAATTTCATCGAGTTGTTTACTAAATCCTTGATGATGATCATTTAAATGATTAAAACAAAATATTTTTAAACAACCTTCACATCGAACTAGACCTTTTCCTTTATTACATGTAATACATCGACTTTTATCACCTGCTGTTGCCATATTTCAGTTATATAAATGCTCACGTGCGTCTGTTAAGAATTGCAAATGTGAAAGAAAACGACAAAAAAATGAATCGAACGATGTGTGCAATATTGACAGACATGAAGAGAATAATGTGAGCCAATATCAATAAATATTAACTACGAAGTAAAAGAACGATAAAAGTTTGTTTCGTACGAGTTTGTCCTCATCAATTTTATTTATTATCACTAATGAAACTCATATTCTTATCAGCTATCTTACAGATCAGAGAATGTAACAGACGTACAGTATGTTGCTCATTTACGGTATAATATGTGTATGCCGTATTGTACTATGTCATGAAAATATCGTATACAATCAGATTTGTCAGATGTAAAGTAGCGGGAAAAAGTTTAAGAATAATTTTATTTCTTTTCGTTCTGCATAACGGTAATGAGTAACGAGGATGAAATGATAGATATAGTAAAACATGATATAGAATTACTAAGTGTATATAGAAAGATTTTGGAGACTTAAGTTTATCTGCCTAAAAATGGAGTTTTATTTTTTCTCTAGCAGAAAAAAGTTTAAGAACAAAAATATACACTTTTATATTTTTCCTATTTTGCCGATGATAACGAACCAAATATCACTTTCAAATGACATCATCTGAGAGAATAAAGCATAGCAAGCATACTGTGCTAATTTAGTTTGATAAAATTTCAATACAGCGTGCCATAAAAGCTGATATCTTGACATTCAGTGGAATATCAGCACATTTTCTATTGAAAACATCATTTTTTTAAAAAGTTTTCATTCGATTTTTCTACAAAAATCTACATCGAATGATGTGTTTTGATCGTAGATCGAAGACCCATTTCATGGATTATAAGAAGTTTTGCATTTACAAAAAACAAGGGTGGTGCGATTGTATGAAGAATTTGTGTCAAGTTTTTTGACATAATGGTTCTGAATACTGCTCATTCAGATAGAGCATATAAACCCCACACGACACGTGACTAAACTAAGTATAGAAGGAGGTTTTTCCCTTCACAACTATTAGAGAACGATCAAATGATGTGTGTCATTGAATATGAAATTTAGGGGAAACTGAGCCACCCATCAAACCCAAACCCAAACTCATTAGGTTTCGGTTTTATTTATTCACTCTGGCACTTGGTCTAACAACGAGGAGAAAACACTTTTTCCGGTTAACTGTAGTATCATTTCTCTATTTTAATTGTTTACCGATAGAAAAATATTGTGTCTTATAATTCAAGAGATAAAGAAATTTTTTCTTCATTTTCGTAAAAATGACCCAAATGGTTTGGGCGCATGTCTACACAAGCAGCCAAGCAGAGCAAAAGTTATTAACAAAATCCACCCAAGATATCAAGAGAATTTCCAACACTATTTCTTGATAAGAGAAGACAATTATTAAAAATAGCATGAGAGAACAATTATTCACGATTCTTCTAGAGACCATATAGAAAATTGCATCATAACTCCTTTTTCAACCACATTTTTATTGTTCTTCCTTTTTTTCATTGCTCTGTATCACAATATTTGCTTTCCCATCGAAAATACACATACGTTATTACACAACATTGCACGTGAATTATACAGTGAGGGTCGAAAAAAGCCTGAACTTTTTTATTTTTTCACATAAACGAATAGCAAGGATATTCTAAAAATTTTCTCTTATATTTATTTTCGTAGAACTTTTTTCACTGATTATTTTGGTAAAAAAAACTTCTTGATTTTCATTGAGTAATGACAATGTTATGGTCAAAATACTAAACACTGTAATAAAATATAGGAAAAAAGTCTAGTCTTCCAAGGATAAAAAATAATAGATAGCATTTACAAATAGACGGAAAAAAAAAGAAAATGCTCACTCTTATTCGTTCTCAATCCCAAGTCAATTACTATGGAACAGATCACTAATTAAATTTGAAGAGAAATCATTCATTTATTCCCTCAAGGTAGTACTCACATCTCGCAAAAAAATAGAAGAAAAATAGATTCGATTACTTGATTTGAATTGTATGAAGAAGAAAATGAACGAACTGGACGTGTCTATATTGTATTTTATTTTTCTTTCATTAGGTTAATACTTCAATTTGAGAGCCCATCTATGCTGTTCACTTTATTATTGAGTACCTATTTGATATTTATGTGGACGGTATTTCTTTGGTATCTATATAAGGCCTATCTATCTCTATCGTTTCGTAATCATTGTATCAGAGGAAGCGCGAAGGAAAAGTTTTCTCTTTGAACATGTGTCCAGTCATATTAGATAGTCTATCTATCATATTCAAAGATATGCGTTTCCAAACGCCTATGATCACATTATATCTCTGATAATCGACAATCAAAAGGTTTTACATCCATCATTCTACAAAAATAAAAGACAGATTGAATACCAATCTTTGACTAAATCTATTTTCCATTTTTCTAATCAGTACACAAATTCAGTAAAAAACAAGTATTCGACTGTTTGTCTGAAGAACGTTTTTATATATTGATCTCAGTGACACAATTTTTTCGAATCGAGTAAGAACTATTGATGATACATTATCATCAGGACGTAAATATACTTACATTCGCATTACGAAATTACATTGTACTCTGTTGTTTTGCTCTCACATATATGCCTGACAGCTTGTTTTCCAGAATAGCGTCGGTAGATCGAAATCGTCTTACTCTGGAATTGTGATGTGAGACCTTCGAATCCTTTGATGCTATTGAACTCTACCGTACATTTGACAATATAAACTCCAAAATCATTTCGATATTGTATGAATTTACTCCATTACAGTTTAAAATCACAACAATAATAGACTATGATTATGCTTCTTATGTTATTCTTCCGAAAGTGAACAATCGTGTTATGGTTAAATCAATTGCATTCGATAAAGAATTTCAGATCGAAGAATTCTTTACACTTTATCCACTTAGCTCATTTAATCAATCACGTCATTTTTCATTAGTCTATTTAGGTGAATTAACAAGTGATTGTTCAATAGTACTCTTAGAACAACTATCACATTTAACTTCTTTCGAATCCTTACATATTCAAGTAGGACGCATTGTTCATTATGATCAATGTTTAAAATGATTGATTCAATTATTATTTATTGAAAACGATGCTTTTCATTCTCTTAAAAAATTAAATTTGCAATGTGTTAACATGAATCATCGTCTTAATATACCTATAACAGCATCAAAGCAGACAAAGTTAGAATGGATTACTCTTTCATTTCTTTGTCTGACTAGTTTTCTACAAATCTTGTCATGTATACCTTACATTAATTCGATTAATTTAAATCGATTATATTTTGATGGTTCCGATAGGACAATGTCAGCATCGACCTACTCATCGTTAAATTTTATTTTATGAAATTGTGTTCACTTGAACTTACATCTTGACTCTCATATTAGTCTTGAACATGTGAAAATTTAATTACAAAAATTTCCCAATTTGATTCAAATGAAACTTTCATGTGACTATGTTCATGGGAATGGTGATCAATGGGAATTATTACTAGCAGAAAATTGTCGAAAATTACGAATGTTTTAAATGAAATTTTCTCTACAATATCACTTTTACCATACTCCACCATTCAATGAACTGCAGCAAAGTTTTTCAACAATATTCTGGTTAATTCGAAATGTCAAAATTGAACAGCTTTCTTGCTCAATTGTTCAATTCAGAATAAATAAATAATAAATTAATTAAATTAAATTAAAATATTAGGACGCATTGATTGATTTAATATCCGACAGATGAATATTTGAGTGACGTAATAACTTAGAAAATGCCGAATTTGGATTAGCAGCTAAACGTGCCGGTTCATCATATTCTTGTACACAACCATTGGACAAGACAAGAATCCTACACAGATAAGCGATATCATTCGCATTATTTCAACAATAAAAAAGTGTAAAATATACTTAGTACTATCTAAAATTGTATGTAATCGATGAGCGATAGTTAATACGGTTGCCTCTTTAAAGACTGATCGAATAGTGAGTTGAATAAGTCGATCAGTTTCCATATCAATCGCTAACAATATAAAATAAAACATTCATATTTTGATAAGAAAACGACTATAGGACACTTGAAGTACATACCAGCTGTTGCTTCATCTAGTACAAATATTTTACTCTTTCGTAAGAGAGCTCTTGCCAAACACAATAGTTGTCGTTCACCAGGACTAAAATTCTGTCCTCCTTCTGCCAACAGATGTGACAAACCATTTTCAATTTTGTTTATACGTTCTTTCATATGTGTTAATTCCAATGCAGACCATATCTCCGCATCACTATAACTTCCAAAGGGATCGATATTGAATCGCACTGTGCCCGCAAAGATAACGGCATCCTAGGGAAAGAAAAAAAACGATATTGTTATGATCGCCTGTGGGAGATCAGAAGAAATTTACTTGAGGAATAATAGTGATTTTTGATCGTAAATCATGTAAACCAATTTGACGAATGTCAACATTATCAATAATAATTTCACCATTCGTCGGTTCAATGATGCGAAAAAGTGCCAAACATAAACTACTTTTTCCACTACCCGTTCGACCAATAATACCAATCTAAATTTAATCTAGATGTATTCCATTTTCTATATATTATATACCTTTTCTCCAGATTGAATTTCAACTGTTACATCTTTGAGTACTAGTTGCAAGTTTTCTCTATATCGCGTTGATAAACCTTCGATTCTAGAAAGTATGAATGTGACATATTCTACTTCCTATATTTATAAACAATCTACCGAATATTTCCGTTGGTAGGCCAGTGTGGTGGTGGTTTCTTTGTCGGAATTTCCCATGAAGCTTCTGGTGTTAGTTCTGCATACTCATGAATACGTTCAACACTAACAATATTGGTTTCGATATTGTTCAATACATAAACAAATCGGTTGAGAGCATTGGTCACTTGCATTGCATATGTTATCATCAAACCGACGATACCAGCCGTTAAACGATGACGGATGAAAACAGCAATAATTGAAGTGAATAATATGAGTAGAATACCAACCATTTCCAACCATATACCACGCCATCTTTGGATTGAAAAAAAATACAAATGAATAATTTCATCATAGTATATCATACCTTGCAGAAACAACAGTGGCCAAATACCATGAATGACTTTTATCGATTAACTTATCATATACATCGACAAAGCGTCGTTGAACATGGTATGCTCGAATCGAACTAACACCTTGAATAGTTTCGCCAAAATTTGAAAAGATCGAACTACGTGTCACTGAATCAAGACGATGAATTTGTCGAGAAGACGATATAAAAATACGCTACAGATACATATTCAGAGAGTTTCTCAAGCACAACAATAAAAAAGCTTACTTGGATAAAAATAAATAAAGCAGTAAGAGGTATCAATACAAGAATAACAAACCATGATCCATAAATAAGTATAACTAATGTTTCAACAACAGTGATCATGACTACGAGTGACTGAGAGAAAGCTTCCGATATTGTTGAATCAACCGCATCGATATCTTTAGAAAAACGATTGATGATACGACCAATAGGTGTGGTGTCAAAGAAAGACATGGGTGCATGAAGTACTCCAAGTAATATAACCCAATGTAACTGCCGACCAGCGACATATGTCGCCAACTTTACAAGCAACTGCATGATAAAAGCAAGTAAACCTTGAATGATACCCAATATTGAATAGATGTTCATATTACGAATTTGATTATTTGACGATGATGCTGTATTATTCTTGCTTATGTCAGATTTTGCTGTATCTGTCCATTTGGATAGCCAAATATTGGCACTCAGCGAAGCACTTGTCGTCAAACAGAAGAAAAGAATAATCAATGCAACCATTGATAATTTACAAGCACGAAGATAAATTAAAAAAACGCTCAATTTCACCTGAATAAATTCCATCATAGAATGTTATTAAATAGCAGACAATATTAGTGAATAGAACTCACTGAATCCGTTTGTACAGTTTCCTTTTGAATGAGCTTTTTCTTCTCCTCTTCGATCTTATCAGGAATGATCAGTGGATTATCAGATGGTTCTTCTGGAGATGCAGGAACGCTACTTATTTGACGTTGATATTGTTCTTTATTATCAGAAGTAGTAGTTGACTGAACAAATTCACGTAAAATCTTGCTTCTATTGATCAAATCATCAAAAGATCCTTCCTCGATAATTTCACCTCGAGAAATAACAATAATCTTTTCGCATTTATGCAAATGTGATGTGCCATGTGTCACTAAAAGACGGGTCTATTTCATAAATAAGAAACATTCTCTTCTACATTCTTTTATTATGTATTTTTACTTTGTTACATAATAATCCTTTTGGACCGATCACATGTTTGAAAATATGAGCACCAACATGTGCATCCACAGCTGAAAGTGGATCATCAAGTAGATATATATCAGCATCACTGTACAGTGCTCGAGCTAAGGAAACACGTTGTCGTTGTCCGCCAGATAAATTAATACCCTATACAATAAATAATTGATTATCTACTAGATATCGTTCAATTCTGAATACTTTTTCACCAATTTCAGTTTCGTCTCCAGCAGGAAGCACACTGAGATCTTGTTTCAAAGCACATGCTTCAATGACTTGATCATATAACTTTTTGTCAAAATTTTGTCCGAATAGAATATTTTCTTTTACCGTTGCATTCATAATCCATGCTGTTTGAGGAACATATGCAATGTTCCCACAAATACTGACATGTCCTTGGACTTTATTCATTTCACCGAGAAGTGTGGCTAAAATACTACTTTTGCCAGAACCAACCATACCAACAAATGCAATAAGTGAACCTTGACGGATTTGAAGATTTATACTACCAAAACAACTCAATTAGTTAGCAAACAAGATGCGTCTATTATACTGACTTGTTCAAAATTAATGGATCACTAGCAAAATTCGACCAACGAAAAGAACCATTTTCGATCTTCACCGAGTTTCCATCTAAAAAATTCGAGTCAGGACTCATTGGTAGTTTATTAACAGCAGATGTATCAATTTCTTCATTGTTCAAAAATTTTTGAATTCTCGTATTTGCTACAATTGCCTAATCAAATAGATGGATTCCTCCATGAGCGCTGAAAGATATTCCACAACTTACTTCTAGAAGGCTATTCATGATATATGGAAAGCCATTGAGTGGATTCTGAAGAATATTAAAAAGTGCTAATGACACAAATGCTTTCTCAACAGTTAAAATATTGTCCTTTGATGAAAGAACATATGTGGCGAAAGTTGTTACTCCAACCTTAATAAAAATGTCATCATACAAACAATAGATGTACTTTTTTTTTCTATACTCACAAGGATCGGTGTGAATGTTGAAAGAATGTTCAAAACAGCCATAATGATAGCTTGTTGACGAATATATTTAAGTTCTTGTTCTCGAATGTGAGTGATAGAACGAATAAATGCCATCTCCCATGCATATAATTTTAAAACTCGAATTCCATTTAGAATCTCATTTGTCATTTTAATTCGTTGATCTTTTACGGCCATTTGGTTGATCTATAATCAATAATTACAACTATTAAAATCTATTCTCTATCAATACATGCATACTGTCAGTTTCTTCTGAATATTTTGTAAGAATAAATTGATAGGAATCACTAGAATTAATAGAACAATACCAGGAACGATTGACCATTGCATTTGTTGATAGAGTAAAATAAGTAAAATAATGAGTTCAAGTAGACCTGTAGAATAGGAAATGTCGACATACATTTTTTTTTTCATGAATACTGATACATACTTGACCATAACACATGCATTTGTATAGTAAAGTCTCCAAAACGTATAGCATCAATTGCTAACTGTTAAACAAAAACAAAAGGAAACTAATGAGCAGAGAGATTTGCTACGAACTAAATTGATGATTTCGCCAGTCGTTGTTTGCTGATAAGATGAGTTTGATAATTTCAAACTCTATGAAAAGAAAAATAAAGATAACTAATGATGAATATAAAAGGAATTCGAAACCTTGCGATACACAAGTCCACTAACAGCAGATCGAAATCGAAGTCCAACCATAGTTTGACAATGAAGAAAAGCATTGGCGAGAATAACTTGAAATAACATACTAGCACTAAGAAGGGTTACATAAAAGATGCCTAGCCATTTTGGTTTTGTTGGATCATTGAAGAAATTCAGTACAAATCTAATTAAGATTAATTGACATATAATTCAAAATATTTGTCCTATTCACTTCAAAAATATTGGACTACTGAGTTGTACAACAGTTTGAATAAATATTAAAAGACCACCGACGATCAATCTGTCTCTGTATGTATGAAAGAGAGCATACGAAAAACTTTGTTGTTTTTTAACATTCACCGTTGGCTTTAAATAGATAGAAAAAAAAGGATGCAAATAGATAATATAACATCATCTCTTACTATATCATGAAGCTAAAAGATTTTTGAAATTAAATTAGATTAGAATTTGTCAAGAGACTTACTAAATTCTTCTCTTCAACTTCCGATGAATTCGGATTGCAGATTTTGTCATGATTCTTCATGTAAACTTGGACTTGTTGCATCACAGTAGCAGTCTGTTCGGTTTTTGATAATTGCCACGAGTCATTTTCTGTTAGGGTGTTTTTGTATCCCCGAAGAATCAATGGTGTTACCCATGCAAAAAAGAGTCGAGAGAGAAAACTAACATATAATTCAGGAACAACAGACTATAATATTCATTCATTTATAGTTCAATCAGCAAAAAGAAAACTTTTAGCATATACTCTTTCGATAGTTATTTTCTCCAACGAAGTGTATTTTTCTGCAAAACAATTGGCGAGAAATGAACCAAATGCAAAGATACAATGAAGCCAAACAACAATACATTCTATCCATAATTCTTTCGTTTGAATCTACAGTGTTAATCATGATTCAAGTAGAGTTCTTTATGACAGATGACTTACGTATTGCTGGAATTTAACAGAATACTCAATAACATCAGGTACAGAAGCCAGAGAAACTAATAGCCAGAAGATAAACAGTAGACCTGATGAAAATATACCTTTCTTTCGATCGAAATTCATTACATAAAGAATGACAATAGCTGTGATTATGTATAACAATGGAGTAAACCAACTGACAAGACATTTTTTTTCTCTCGATAATATTGTTACATGAATGATGCGAATGATTTGAACGAGAAGAAATAGAAGGCTAAGAATCTATATTAATCATAATTAATTAATGATCAAATAAACAAAACTGTTTAGTTGATTTACTATTTTTGTGATGAATAGTTTAGATATTCTAAGTAATGATCCTTTCAATCGTTGGTTGATTAACGTATACAACCAGAATGGTAAAATCAAGTAGAAAATACCTATCGGTACCCATTGTAAGATAGTATTTCGAAAGCATTCAGTTAGATATGGATATGGCAATGAGGTAACATTCTTGTCCTGAAGAGTGAGGGAGGAAAAACAAATTATTTAAAAAAATAGATATCAACAGATGTATATACACACACACCCAAAATGGAGTTGAACACAAACAAAACATATCTAAAGTTGGAATAAAATGAATGCCATGCAATGTATATGAATACACAACATCTATCATCTAGTTACTCATACTAAGCAAAGTAAAACTGCGCACATGGTTTTACACGCAGTAGTCTTTCTTTTCTCTTTTTGACAATGAAAAAAGAAATCTGTGATGGAAAGAAAATGAAAGAGATAAAAAGCCTTGAAACAATATATATGTTCTTCAAAAAAAGGTACGATGGTGTGTGTTATACTCACGTGTAGCCGTTCTCTTTTGCCGATAAAAATAAAAAAAAAGACAGAAAGAAAAAAAAATAACAAAAATGATGATATTTACTGTGTATATATCACCTCACCAATGAAATTGTTCTAGACCCTATATTGGATACAACTAAAGATGGCGTTAAATATCATGTCTAGTAACGCGAACTTGAGTGTAATAAATCCGTACGCGTACAAGTGGTGCACGAACTGACTTTACTGTGAGATTGTATTTGTTTTTCAATAATCAATTTGGAAACATTTAAAGTATTATAGATCTTTTTAGTTCAATGTATCTTTACCTCACCCTTACCCTCAATCCTTTCCGTCATTCCTTTGTATGTTAGTAACGAATTTTTTTCTGTTACTTTACCTTTATCTTTACAACATTATTCTTTAATATGAGAAAAAGGTAAGCAATTTTGTGCAATAAAAAACAAAAAAAGAGTGTACTCTCAGTTATATAAATTGTTGATACGATCTTTCTTCGTCTATAAAACAATCTGCTATTTGAGGTTTTCATAATCAAAAGAGAACGAATTTATATCAATATATAGCGATATGACAGCGACAACATCATTGTCTTATGTCGTTCAACCTCTACGCCGTATTATTCAAGACTACTTTCTGATCTGATTAGATCCTCACATTGATCAAACTAACCAGGACCACCAGAATACGTTAACACAATTATAGAATGTTGTTAACGAAATTGATGTATTCAAAGAAAGCGATGAATGCATTGACTTTCTGACTGAAGACCATAATAGAGGGGTTCTTCTGGTGATAGAAGGTACTCTTGGTCAAGAAATACTACCCATTATTCATGATATTCCTCAACTGGATACAATTTACATTCTCTATGACAATCAACTTTATCATAAGCAATGGGTGCAACATTGGTTCAAAATCAAAGATGTGCATACGACAATCGCATCCATCTGTCAGTGCTTAGAACGGAATGTGCAACAATACAATCAAGATCACATTGCTGTCAGTTTTGTCCTTTTGGATAAAGATGGTTATAGTCCAAACTTGGATCAACTAGAGTCCTCATTTATGTATACACAAATATTCAAAGATATTCTCCTACAAATATGAATGTCACACTTACCACTTACCTACCAGGTAAGTGGAATATGTCACCCCTAGTCCCTTCACATTCTCTCAAAGATGAGTAAATCTCAACATAGTTACAAATATTTTGTTTTGTAAAACTCACATATTTGCCGAAGGAAAATAGTGAGGAAGGTATCTAAGTTCCACACTTTGGTCCCATAGGGATTGCGCTGACAAGCTTTTTTAGATAACAACATGATTATTCTTTTCGACAGTGATTAAAATCTGTTAATGATACAGTATATGATATATATGAACAGCATAATATATTACAATGAGATGAATCAGATAATGAAAGTATTAATAAAATAAATTTAGTCCTCGATAAATTTGTTTCATTTAAATATAATTGTACTAGGCCATTTACCCATGCAAATCTAGCTTGAATGATATTTTCTGGTTCAGTATAAAAAGTATATTTATACTGATATTGATAGATATCGAAACCTGATATTTAACCTTCATTTAATAATTCGTAACCTGTTTGACAATAAATTATAGAAATAGAGAAAGGTATTAATCAACTTGAATAAATAAATCATTTTATGAAATATTTGAACATTTTAACCGTAAAACATAATTTGAATAATCAAAATGTTCTATAGAATATAAATTAAAAAGTACTTAATTTATAAGATAGACTAATGTAATTATGTATAAGTCAATTTCATAGTAAAACATTAGAGAGATATTTGTGAAGAAATAATATAGAAACTACTTAGCTTAATTTGAATCTTTAGTTCTCTTGAGAAATGTAGTTTTTGAGGTTAATACTCAAGCTAGTAATACAATTTTACTAAATACTTCAAAATTGTATACATACTACTTATTATTCTTGTATTTTCATATCCTTCTTAGTAGCAATAAAGAAATTTGGTGAAAAAATGATAATAGATTGTAAGAATCATGACTAGACAAATGTTGATATCAAATATAACAAAAGATACAAAAGAATATTAATGTAGACATAAAAACTAAGATAAAGTCGCATGTAACATTTGTTTTATTCTTATTAATGAATAAATAAAAAAATAATGTCCATCGTTTTATGCTGTGTTTCAAACTTATTATCTCGATATATATAATTTACTTTTACTACGTTATGTATTTCTTGTTGTCTCATGTATATTATGTTCATTTGTGATCTGGAAAGAATACAAACAAGAATGTAGAAACATATAATGATGAAGAAAAAAGCATTCATGTATTTTCGTTTTATTAATGTAAATTATAATTTACTTGACTGAAAACATATGATCTCAATAAAGAATCGATCATAATGAATAGGCAGTGCTTTCTGCGACAAGATTATTATGGAATCATCGTGATTTGCGATATAAAAAAAATTTTCATCTGCTTTTTTACCTTTATACTTTGTAATAGTACAAAGAGTGCTTCATCGAAATTTATCTTATCGAAATGTGACTAGCAATATTTCATGGCCTGGATCTATCGATTTGATGTATGAAATAAACATCTGGAAACAAAGTTAAATGATACGACATTCGTTCGTTATTCACTTGAAAACGAACCTTTTCTCCTAGGTCTGACCTTTGTGTTTGTTATTCGATGGTAACATGAATACAGAAAAATACCGTTTGTCTCGTTTCCCACAAAAGTAAAAGTAGCATTCGAAACAAGTATTTAAATAGTATCAATTTAAAGAATGAAAATATCAATCTATCTAATAATTGCTTTTAACTATTTACCAAAAACATGACTATGCAAGTAAGTCTCGTATTAATTTTCGTCGCCATAGTTAGTATTGCTACGGCCATGAATGTGCGACGTAGTCCTTCGTATGACGAAATTGACATAACACTTAACCAGATGAGTGATGAAATCAAATCATTGGTGTCTGAAGCATCAGCTCAATTAGTTGCACTTGGCTTCAATCCTGATTTGCATATATTTATTGATATAATTCCTCAACTCAAAGCACATATCATTGCTCAAGCTAATGGTGATGATACTCAAGGTTAGTTTATTAGATCTTCATATTACTAACTTACTTTCAATATATTATTGTAAATAGGTCGCGGAATCATATTAAATCATCTTCAAGATTTGTTTATCGAAGCAATTGTTAAAGGTGCACT
>JAJEKB010018343.1:32599-57700 GCA_022393335.1 Macrotrachela quadricornifera
CTTGAATCATCTTCAAGATTTGTTCATCCAAGCAATTGTTAAAGGTGTACTTGGTAAGAAACGCGAAACAAATGAAATCAATAATCAAGAAGGTCGTGGTGCTATTTTCCGTAGGATATACTTTTTTTCTGCATTATTTCAATGAATATTTTATATTTATTTGAATAGATCTTCTTCAGTCGATTGGTGCTGTCGTGAAACGTACAGAACAGAAATTGCATAACATTATTAACGGTTACTAATAGAAACGTTTCATTTTCTATCTTAATAGAGTTATCTAAATAGTGTGCTTTAAAATATTGTGTATTATTTGATTTTATAATTAATAAAACGAAAACTTTCGATAGAGCAACTAAAATTTAACGAATACATTAAACTCGTTGAAATCACTAATATAATCTTAAATTACACACAAGTATGTCCTCTTCAACTCTCAGAGAATTTTAACCAATCTCAAAAATTAATAACTAAGTTGAGCATTATGTAGTTGTCTCCATTAATTTTATATTATGAAAATGTCTCATATGTTGAATTCTAAATTTTTCAATACGAACAACTTTACTAGTTCATGTTAGTAAGAGGTAATCGGCTGATTTACACGTTATATAATTAACGATAATTCTAATATAGAAATGTATTATCAATTAATTATAATTAAAAGCAAATATTATATCTGAGTTACTTGTTATGATATAAACTTGATTTATGAATTAACAAATTCTTGACATATACTTAGGGTTAGCTAAAAGTAATGTCGGAGATACCTGTTTTCTTTTAAGACGATCAAAAAAAAATTCCTTTTTTATAGGATGATAGAGAATAAAAAGCTCTATTTTTCTATACTATTTCATCACTATTCAACTAGTATTATACTAATAAAATTCCGAGCAGAACTATTTTTGTGTAAAACTTAACTATCGGTTGAAGTAGATTAAATGGATACGCTTTGCATTTCAATTTTCAATCACTTAGTAGATTGTATTGAAAAACAAAGTATACCACAAGATGCAGCGTGAAAAGCTCTACAAATTTTAAGAAACAGCTTATTTTATATTTCAGATAAGAAAAAACGAAACTTTCCTTCCTATAGAAAAAATTGACTTTTTCAGCGTAGTCGGAGAGAATTTAACATTTTTTGGAAACAAGAAGTAAGTAATTAAAATAAGCAATCTTATACAAATTGTAGGGCTTTTGACGCTGCATCTCATGATATATGTTGTTTTTTTTAAATAAAAGATATTAGAGGATAAAAAGATGATATGAGAAAAAGTGAATTCATCTTGTATCAAAAACGTGTCGTTTTCGCATGGTCGAAATTTGGTCGCTCCAAATTTTGTCTATTTTGAAAACAAAAAGTGCAATTATAAAATAAGCTGTTCCTTAAAAATTGTAGAGCTTTTCACGGTGCTTCTTCTGGCATATTTTGATATTTTAATTAAATGTATTTAGGGATCAAAACTTGAAATGCAAAGTTCTACTACTTATGATGAGTCATTCATTAGCAAGTTGCGTGTACCTTCAAAAAAGCAATGATGGATCATAGTGAAGTATAAGACTTAGAAGTCTGAAACTTTCCCTATAATTCTAAATATGCCTAAGCATTACAACAAAATACTTAAACTCAGACTGCGCCTTTTAGAAGGGCCAGGCGAAAAAACTTTTGGAATGCCCCTTATAGCATAGAGGATGTGAACAACTGTCCGTCTTTCTTCAGTCCCTCAATGGAATTGTCGAAGGTGCCTACTAGGTACCTTCAAGTGATTGACCACAATACCTAGAAACTATCAGTGAAATTCTTCAAAATTCTATTTAAGTAGTTTACTTCAGCGAATGGTGTTTTCAATGGATGTGATTGTACAATTATATTAAAGTTTGCATATCATTCTATGGATGAAATGACTGTGTTGGAGCGCTCGTTAGATGGACATGATGTCAGTTCCTATGGAAGGAATTATGCATTAGTCCTGTTCAGTTCCTCAAATCCTATGATCAGTATTATTCTTAGATCATTTCCTCTCGTAGGAATGTAGGAATCGAGTGGTATATATGGATTGGGATTGAGGTTTAATTTGTTCATAGAAATAATATGTTAGGTAATGATGGAGGAATCGACCAGGAATTGTGAAGGGTTTGTATGCCAGTTCCCACTTCTCATGAAAAATGATGTATTTTAGCTTAAATTGTAGGTGACTGGAGGAATTCCTAATTCTCAGTCCTTGGAGGCCCTACGCTAAAGATTATCATTAACAACAAATTATTCAAAACATAATACATTCCAATATTTGTCCGATTTAAACAAGCACTTATCTCAATCTGAACAAAAAAAGGCATCAATCTTAGATTCACTTTTTTTTAGTAATGTACTTATTAATAGAATCCTTGCATTGTCTAGTTTCAGCATCGAATATAGGAATGATGTATATCTCTAGCTCGATTTCCACCGTCGACGTCATTGTTATCAATATGATAATCATACTCTTTCCAGTAATGCGCAATTATTGATAATGTTAATTTGGTTTTTTATCAACCAGCGTCACTTTTTTTTTAAGAAGCACATTCATCTACACAATCTTACAGTCGTAAGAAAGTTAAATAAACAAAAAAAATGCGAACACTGATCGTTTATATTCGCTCACAATCACGACTTCGGATTGTACAAGAGAAGTGATTACAAAAAGAGTTTCAATCATTTTCTATATGTATTACGAAATGCGTCAAAAACCCTAATTGTGAATGAAAAACAATTTCGTTTTTCTTTTCTTTTCTATTTACACGTGTTTTCGAGAATATTGTGACGATTTGTATTGAATAGTATTAATATATAAATATAAAAAAACAAACGATTTATTTAAGTCATGCGTCAATAAATGTCGTAGAAAAATATATAGATTAAACAAAAAAACAAAAAAATATTATGTTAAAATAAACATTGAAGATATTTATTATGGCAACGAATATATCTATACTTTTAAAAGATATTAATTATGAAACATTTTCTCTTATTTGGCTTGATCCTCAAGTAAATATATTAACAGAATATCTTCATATTCAAGAAAAACTTCGAACAATTATTAATTATTTGAAAACATTTGAAAATTTTAATCAATGTGAACAATATATTCAATCAATATCTAACTATGATCGAATTATTTTGATTATTAATTATCAATTTATACAAGATATAATATCTCATATTTATCAATTAAGACAAATTTCTTCTATTTATGTCTATGATAAAACTAATGAGATAAATGAACAATTAATAAAACAATATCCTAAAGTATAAATTTAAAATAAAAAAAGAATTTTTTTTTTCTTTATTATTATTTAGATAAAATATGTCAAATTGGAAGAAGATGAACTTTTATTAGAAATTCAATCATATGAAACAAAATGGAATTTATATAAATGTGATGAACCATTTTCAATATGTATTTATAAAAAAGATCTAAATCAAGATGAATTAATATTACAAATGAATAATGAATTTATTTATTCTCAATTATTAATTGATTATCTTCTTCGAATTGAAATAAATTCATCTGATCGAATGGATATTATAAATTTCTCTCGAGAAATTTATAAAAATAATAAAATTCAATTAAATATAATTGAACAATTTAAACAAACATATTCATCAAATCAAGCATTATTATGGTATACAAAAAATATATTTATTTCAAAAATATTAAATAAAGCATTTTATATACAAAATCTAAATATAATATTTTTATTTCGATCTTTTCTTCAAGATATTCAACAAGAATTTAAACAAAATCAATATTCATCAATAATTCATCTTTATAAAAGTCAATTATTATCAAATGATGAATTACAAATATTAAAAGATTCATTAAAAGAATTTATATCAATAAATTCATTTTTTTTAACAAAATTTAATCGTCAATTAGCAATATCTGATTTTGATTATTTTATTTATACAAATAATTTACAACGAATATTATTTGAAATTGATATTGATCCAAAAATAATTCATTATAAACAATTTACTAATATAAATTCTTCCGAAATATTATTAATGCCTGGAACAATTTTTCATTTAACTAATATTTATTTTAATAATAATCATTTATGGATAATTCAAATGAAATTATGTAATAAAAATGATGAAAACTTTAAATTAATATATAATAATATAAAAGAAAAATTTCAATATAATTATGAAAAAATTAATTTATTAACATTTGGTGATCTTTTATGGAAAATGAATAAATTAGATGAAGCTGAATTATATTATCTATATTTAATTAATTTATTATCAAAAAATCCATCATATTTATCGAATTTATATATTAATTTAGGACATATATATTGTGAAAAAAATAATTATGATTTAAGTTTAAAAAATTATCATAAATCTCTTGAAATATCATTAAAAATTTTAAAATCTTATGATTCAAATTTAGCTAATATATATAATGCAATAGCTACAACATATTGGAAAAAAGGTGATTATCAACAAGCATTTAATTCATTTAATAATGCATTAAAAATATTTAAACAATCATATGGTGAAAAACATATTAATGTTGGAATGTGTTTAAATAATATGGGTACTGTTATATCGAATGAATTAAATTATTCAAAATCATTAGATTATTATTTAAAAGCATTAAGTATATTTGAAAAATATTTTCCATCTAATCATCCAAATTTAGCTAGTTTACATTCAAATATAGGTACGATTTATAAAAAACTTAATCAAATTAATTTAGCATTAGAACATTTTAATTCTGCATTGAATATTTATGAAAATATATATCCATCTAATCATGTAAATGTTATAATGATATTAAAAAATATTGCATTTCTTTATGAAGAAAAAAATGATTTTCAACAAGCATTTGATTTTTATGAAAAATTATCGAATATTTATCGTGAAACATTAACAATAACAGATCCAATTATAATACAAAATGATGAAAAAATTCAATATTTATTATCAAAATGTTCAATTAATTGTTTATAATTTAATTCGAGTACATTTCAATTCTTTCTTTAAGTGGATTTGGATCTATATAAACATCAATTGAAGATAATTTATCTTCACCAACTTTTTTCCATATAACAGCAAGTTCTTTAAGTATTATTTCTTTTTGTTCACAATCATTTTTAATAATAAATGTAACTTTTTTTTGTACATATATACGATCAGAAAAAACATCGACATGTTTTATATCATGTTTTATACTTGAATATATATTACGTTCTTTTTCAAAATTTTCAAAAATTTCTTTATGTCCTTTATATGATGGTAAATTAGCAATATTTAATATAGCATCGGTTTTAAAATATTTTGTAAGCCAATTATTAAGATCAGATGAATTAGTATCATTATAAAAATTTCTAACCCATGCTCGTGTTATTTCAATTTGTTCGGTTGTTGCTGGTGCAGGTAATGACATATTGATAATGAAGGAGAAATAATCGTAAATATTTTCATATTATCCTTATAAAACATATGTGATGATTAAGAGAGAAAATATCGTTTGTCTAATCAAGCGTACAAATAATTATTGATGTATATTTTAAAAAAAAGTATATTATCGTTCAAGGACGATAGACATACAATTGAATAAGTACTATCCATTTCAAAATAGAAGATCAAATAACTCAAGGACGCAAAGCGCTAACGACTTGCAATTTTCATCATTAGAAAGAAGATATCGAAACATGTAAATCTATGCAATAATTTTGAGTGAGCAGTAATTTACCAATAGAACGAGTGTTCATTGCAAATTTTGAAGATAGCTTTTCGGAACACTGACTATTTAATTTTGAACTTCAATTAAATCGTTCATTCTTCAATGAGTCATATTATCGGCAATTGATGACTCTGGGTCTAATAGTGATGTTTATTTTTTTGTTTCAAAGTAATCTGAGATTACTATATCAAGATTTCCAATATATCGGTTGTCTAAACTATATAGCAGCAAAATATCAGATTTCGAAAATTTTAATATAATGGTCTCGAATTCCTTTGAAACAACGAACAAACGTTACCACTAGACTAGCCGTTGTAAATTGTCTATCGTATGATTCATCTGAAGGTAATTAAACGTTATCTGAGTAATTTTGAAGGTCGTAGAAAAATGTATATAACTTGTGAATGAATCAAGCTATCGAGCTCGGCTCTACGTATATCAAAAGAAAAGAAATTTTTTTCATCATATATTTTAATTGAAATTTTAAAATCATATAGAACTATCGTTTCGAAAGCTGTCTTTAAAATCTCCAACTAGTATTCATCCTATTGTTCAATTAAATTTTTTCATGTATTTATGTGCGTTGATGTCCTCTTTCTAAGTCTGAAAATTTTATTAAAGACCTATTGTAATAGAAATAAAATTATCGTTACAAAAATTCAGTCATAAATTATATAAATTTATAAAAACATTTTAATTCTTTCCATAAGAAGAGTTGGATCAAAATAAACATCAATTGATGATACTTTTTCTTCATCAATTTTCTTCCAAAAAACACAAATTGCATTAAGTTGAATTTCTTTTTGTTCTGGATCGTTTTTAACAATAAAAGTAGCTTGATTTTGTACATAAATTCGATTCGATAAAACATCTATATATTTTATAATGTGTTTCATACTTGTTAAAAGAAGTTGTTGTTTTTCAAAATGTGCACGTATCTCATCACATCCTTGCATTGATGGCATATTACACAGATTTAATATTGTATCAGGTTTATAGAATTCAGTAAGCCAATTATCAAGATCAAATGCATCAAAAGCTTTGTAAAATTTGTAAACCCATTCTTCTGATGCTTTGATTTGTTCAGTTGTAATGGCGATTGATGATGACATGTGGATAGAAAATGAAAAAAAAAATACGTAAACGTTATATAGTATTGAATTATCGAAATGAAAATATATGGTTTGTTTTTATGTACAAAATTACAAGCGTCATAGATGATGATTAGTTAAATCGATATATTTTGCTTGTTCAAACGTGTAAATAGAGAATAATAAGAAAGTAGATCATGATAAATCATCGTCTCATAAAAAAAAAAGGTGTATGATTATACTTGTTGTAAGTATATTTTTAAGGCAAGCATAAGTAAATATGCGCTTTATATTGTATACAAATGCAGAGAAAAAAATTAACATGCTTGATATTTAATCACAATGATTAATTTTTTCTCATTCTTATTCATTCCAATTTAATAACCATTAAGGGTTATAATATGACCATAAATATCTTTAAAGTTTGTCTGTCTGTCCTAATCAATTAGAAAACAGTATCGGTTAGATCGATAAGAATAGTCTTTAATAAAGGTTTTTGGGCCTAGAAATCGAAGAATACCATTATAGTTTCTGACGATTTTGTAAAATTTTATTCCCTCGACTGGAAGGAGGGTCATATGAAAAAAAATAGTTTGTGTGTGTGTGTATGTTTGTGTCAGGGTCAAAAGAACATCGAGGTCAAAAAAAACATAGTCTTAAAAAAGGTGTTTTTTCACGAATCGATGATCTCACCGTGATGAATGATGAACAGTATTGTTTATTGCGGCGGTATCGGCATTGATCAGTTGATGTTAGGAATTGGTGAGGTTTAGTATTTTTCTTCAAAAAAAGATGTTTGTCCACGGATTGATGATTTCGCCGTGGTGGGTGATGAATAGTATTGCTTATTGTGGTGGTATCGGTATTGATCAATTGATGCTATGAATTGGTGAGGTTTAGTATTTTTCTTCAAAAATATGTGTTTTTTCACAAATTGATGATTTCACCGTGGTGTGTAGTTAGCAGCATTATTCATTATTGTGGTATCCGCATTGATCAATGTGATGTTAGGAATTGGTGAGCTTTGATGGTTTTTATCAAAAATAGGTGTTTTTTCACAAAATGATGATTTCGCGATTGTGGTTGATCGACAGGATTTGTTGTTGTTGTTAAGTAATCCAAATTGCTCAATGAGTGTTTATCGCAATACTGAGTTCCCTCGAAGGATTTATGATTTAACCCTTTGAGGACGGTTGACATCGTATGTCGCCACTTTTTTTTAGTGTAGAAAAACTGTTTTGTTCATATTAAACTGTTAGATCGTCAAGTACACACAGGTTATATAGTTGACGTCATCTATCATCTCAAATTTGTTACACTATTGTTCTAACTTTGTTGTTTGCTCAGGATATGATGAATATTCTATTAAAATAATTGATCTCGATCTGTGTAGTTTATCATCGAAGAATGTTCTTACGTTTTGTGCTCGACTGAAGTGCGGGTCATATGAAAAAGATTAAATGCGTTCGAGTGTTTGTTTGCATAAAGTCAAAGAAACATGCATAACTTCGAAAATTGTTTTTCGCTCGAAACGATCTCGTGTGCTTGAAACAAATGGTAGCGCGAGCCGAGATACATGAGGCGGGAGAGACATCTTTCAAAATTCCAAAATGCTTTGTTTTACTGAAACAGCCAGCATGTGAAATATAAGTGACATTTTACACATATTTCTTCGGTACTGCTATGAAAATGATAAAAGAGAGAACGACGCGCTACGAAATTTTACCCGCATTATACGCATTGCCGAGTAGTCGGTAGTGGCGGACCGTAGGGCCACTAATCACTGACTGTGAACTATCCCTTATGCGCCACTTTAGAAAATTAAAAAAGAAATTTGAAAGTCCGGTCTTTTTACAAAATGGTTGTTTATGACAGTATTATTAAGTTTTTTTTATATACGGGTGTTTGTTCAGCGATACATCTCAAAATAGAATTCGAGAAGTAATACATGATGATTAGATAGGGTTCAGTCGAGGGTCAAGCGAGTCACTGCGACGAGCGTTACTTGTTTTATTAAAAAGACTTTTTTTCAAAAAATAATGTTTTTCCTTATAAAGTTTGTCCAAAAGTTTTTGGGATCGCAGAATCCAATTGATTTATTAGTTTTTGGATATTTCATGAAAAAGATTGATCGTCACCCTCAATAAGTTTCTAGTTTTATGTCTATGCTTGGTGTTAAAGCTAGTCTACCTGTATGCCTATCCAAGCCAATCGGAGAACAATATCGGCTAGATTGATATAAAAATCTCTACCAAGAGTAATTGATGATGCAGAACTAGAACTTGAAGTTCATTTTACCAAATAACTCGTAATTATTAGTATTAACTATTTTCAGTCAAACTCCACAAGCGATAATTAACTATGGCGAATTCGAATCTGAGATTAGTTTTTAATTTTCAAAATAGATGAAGATCTTTGGCAGCTAACAATGCAATCTACTCTATTCATAGCTACTTATAAAATAATTCCCGTTCTTTAGTTTCTTTTTAGCGATTATATTAAGAAAAACTCGGCACCTTTTCGGTAGAAACTGAAACGAAATGGATTTATTCGCTTCAAAACTGAATTAATGCTACAGAATATAGTAGAGTTAAATATAGAAATTGTTGCTCATGAGTGAGAGGCTGAAAGAAGGCTGACGAACGATTAGAGATTGATTTGACAAGCTGATCGCAAGTGCAGTAAATGAGAGTTGAGGTTTTTGAGGCATTATCAAATGATTCGATTTATAAGTTAAAACAATGATCATTATTTATGTATGAATCATAGGTAGGAATATTTCTGTGGAACGATCATTGCCAAAGAATTGATGTTTTTTTTTTCGCTTTCATGAGATTAAGAAGACTACTAGATATAGTATAATCAAAATCGAAATTATTTTCAATAAAAGTCATGTTAAATTCTCTTTCAGAAAAAGGTCAGCAAATCCATAGAATGAACATCAATTGTTGTTTACCAGCACGATTACGAAGATGGTGAGGATTATCATGACTTCCACGCTGACTTAGTTGGTATGATGAATATTTTATTTGGAAAACAATGTTGTTGTTGGTAAAAAGATTAGTGAACAATAACAGATGAAATCATAAGGTGTCGGAAATGCAAAATGCAGCAAATGTTTCTTCTCATTTTTTATACATCGTTGGATAGAGCAAGTCAAAGTGAGTAAGAAAACATACGTTTTAATTTTTTTGCTCGGTATTTTTCATAAACAGATGCGACTGTTTTCTATAGTACTCCCCGGTTCACTTTTTCTGAAAAAAATCAACGGTTTTAACATTTTCTCAAATTTTAGAGACTTTTCCTCTCCTTTTGGACTTATAAAAATGATATATTCGGATTCCACATAAAAAGCTGTATTGCCTGAATACATTTTTTGTATCTAAAGACATAGCTGTAATTCATATACCATCAGAACTCCCAGATGTTGAGCTTTAAAAATATAGCTTTTGTTTTTTTCAAATATTGATCTATTGGGAAGGAACACCGTTCGAATCTAGTTCAGTGCGTTAGAAACACGAAATTGTGCCCATAATTAGCAGTTTTCATCGTCAAAACTCATCTATTTTGCAAAACTAATGGCCGATTCGGAATCAGCACCAAAAACTGGATAGATTAGAATATATTTCAAAATGTCCCCATAATTTTCATTTTTTCATGAATATCTAGACCCTTCCTTTAGGGTGAAAATTTTTTAAAAAATCAAAGTTTTGATCAACAAAAGAGGTGTATTTTAGTCAACGCAGTTTTTGATATTGATTCCGAATCGGCCATTAGTTTTGCAAAATAGATGAGTTTTGACGATGAAAACTGCTAATTATGGGCACAATTTCGTGTTTCTAACGCACTGAACTAGATTCGAACGGTGTTCCTTCCCAATAGATCAATATTTGAAAAAAACAAAAGCTATATTTTTAAAGCTCAACATCTGGGAGTTCTGATGGTATATGAATTACAGCTATGTCTTTAGATACAAAATACTAGATAGGTTTGCAAAAAAGTCTACGACACACTATTTTTGACATTTTTTCTTTGGTGTAGACTACAAATTTTATAAGCATATTTTGATTAAAGAATACAAAAAATGTATTCAGTCAATGCAGCTTTTTATGTGGAATCCGAATATATCATTTTTATAAGTCCAAAAGCAGAGGAAAAGTCTCTAAAATTTGAGAAAATGTTAAAACCGTTGATTTCTTTCAGAAAAACTGGACCGGGGAGTACTATCGAAAACAGTCGCATCTGTTTATGAAAAATATCGAGCAAAAAAATTAAAATGTATGTTTTCTTACTCACTTTGACTTGCTCTATCCAACGATGTATAAAAAAATGAGAAGAAACATTTGCTGCATTTTACGGCACCTTACCATAATTATATAGAAAGAAATTAGAACGAACAGAATGTACATGATCATACGAGTCTGATCAGTATCAGATTGTTATTTGAAAGATCACATTATCAATCAAATGAATAGTCACATGGTTAAGAATTGGATGACATCTTTTAGTTATGACAGAAGCAGTTCTGACATTGATCAAACTAATAAATTATGATAAAACAGTAAATTTTACCATTTTTGATGATATGGAAAGATTTATATAGGCGATACCTTTTTCTGACATTCCAATATATTATATTTCTTTTATTTTTATTATAGATTTTCTTCTTCTATTGTTTCTGTTTATTAAAAACAAAAAATATATGTGAAAATGTTTAAAATTATCATATTAACTTCATATGATCATATAATTCTTAGAAATTGACTTAGAACAATTTTTATGACTATTTTACCTGCATAGTTTCGGTAGCATTGTATCGTTTTTCAGATTTTTTCAAAAGCTTTTTATTGTTTAAGATAAAATTTGTATTAACAGCACTTCTGATTTCGAGAGATAATGCTATGTCAGAATGTAAATTTTCTTTTTTTCTTTAACGCCAATAATCAATCCTGTAATTATTGAACCAATAGAAAACTACTTTTAATACTAAAATGAATAAAGATTTTTTTCGATTATATTCAAAAATTAGTCTTTATTTAAGAAAAAAATATCATTTTCCTTTTGAAGGATTATGGAATCAGAAAAATAATAGTATTTTTCATCCATTATTTAATCCAAGTATAAAATCAATTTATTATCAACAGTATTGTTATATGATTACAGATATTATTTTGTTATAATGCTTTCATTCTTTGAATTAGAGGAGTTGGATCCATATAGATAACAATTGCTGATGTTTTATTTTCATCAGTCTTCTTATGAAATACAGTAAGTCCTTTAATAATAATTTCCTTTTGTTTAGGATCATTTTTTTGAATAAGAATACCAGCAACTTCTGCATATATTCTATCTGGAAGAACGTCAACATGTTTGATAATATGTCTAGAGTACCGTTGATTTCGATCTTCTTTTATAGAAGTTGAAATTTCTTTATATCCTTTAAGTGGTGGATAATTGCCATGAGTCAAGGTTGCATCAGGATCGTAAAATTCATTGAGCCAACTATCAACATCTAATTTGGTAGAATCAAAAGCTTCATAAAATGCTCGAACCCATGCATGTCCTGCTTGGACTTGTGCAGTTGTTACTACAGTTGATGACGACATATTCATAATAGATGACTATACATGTTAATATTAAAATATTATTCTGAAGAAAAGAAAGAAAAAAAGAAATACTGTTCGAATAAAAAACACATGTATGTTTAGTCAATATACGAGTATTATTTGCTCAATCAACCGTATAAATGATGAATAATATACAAAAGTAACCTCGTGTAAAGAATCTATTGAAGGAGGAGACAAAAAATATGATTATTAAAGAAATATCATACTTAAAATTATCGAAAAATAGTGATGAAACTTCAGTCATTTCTTATAAAAAGTTTTAAATATTTTTTGTCAAAAACAGTATAGAGAGCTGTGGTTATCATCGTTCGAAAGAGAAAAAGAAGATGCATCGATTCATATATTAGAGGTGTATTGATATGATTTTTTTCTACGGTTTTATGGTGACCTCTTTGAGAACAATCATCCTTCGTATTGTCTGGCAATTCGTATAGAAAAAAAACGTTTAGTTGTCTCCTTTTTGATAAGAAACTATTTTTCCACATGTAAAATATTGATTAAACAAACTTCACGTTTCAATACTATTGATATTAAATACAAAAAAAAGCTCAGAAAAAAGTATGTTAAATTATAATAGATTTTTAACATTTTACCAGTAGATGATTATCTTTATTTCATTGATTTCATGTGTAAATCATTTATAAGAATAATTGATAAACAACGAATTGGAAAATATATGAACATGTTTTACGTATTTTACTTTTTTCTTTTCTTATCTTTGTTTTATGAGATAAGAAAATTTAACTATATGGCCAAGAATAGATATGAATAAGAGCTGTATTCAATATCTATAACATTGAAATTTACTTGGACTTTATTGCTTCGGAAAATAGTTTTCTCTGCACAAAAAAAAACTACAAATTTTCAAACGGTCTTACTTCGTGTATTGTCTCATCTGCTTGTATTATAATCAAGAAAGAAACATGATGGTAGAACAAAAGAACAGAACAAAAGAATAATACCTTTCTCGAAGACTTAAAAGTTGCATCTTCTGCTTTTCAGACAGTTTCTACTATCATCATGTTTGGACGAATGTTTTGTATTCGATTTGTAGTTGAAATAGAACACATACCTATCTCACACAAGGACGTATATATAATGAAAGAGGACTGTAGATTGCTTCTCGACGAGTGCGGTAATTTTCTTATCAGCCTTTTTTATCTTTGTTAAAACACATAAAAGTTCTTTTCTTAGCAATACTAGTTGCTTAAATCGTTCACTAAGGATAGATATCTTTTCCAATAATAATTAGAACTGCTACGCTCTAAAAACATTACAATCTTTCAACAAAGATAGCAACATTTATACTATGTATGTTTAGTTAATTATCAAATATCATATCGTACTATAAATTAAATAAAAGAGAAATGTTATTTCATTCCACGATTATTGAATAAAACAATCTTTTATTTAAGAAGAAGAAAAAGAATTTTCTTCCATTAGATTATAAATGCTCACAAAACAAAACATTTCATATTTCTTATGTATTTCATTTGTATCAATTTTAGGTAAACCAAATTCTTCTAATGAATATGAATGATGATTTCGTTTTTCTTGAGGATTATTAATGAGCCAAATATCCATTGCTTTTTCCAATTTATCAGACCATTTCAAAAAATCAAAATGATCATAAATACGACGTACAGTAAGAATAGGATCTTTCATCAAATCTTCATATTGAATATCAAAAACATCTTTGAATGGTAATTGCTGACAACGAAATTCAATAAATCTTTCTATCCAAATATTAAGAAGATTCACTGCCTGTTCAACTATTAATTTCATAGTAATTAAATCGTTTTTATTGAAATAATTTTCATTATATGATATTTATATGCAAAATCTTTGTTCGTATTATCAGTAAACCATGTTACCATATTTGTATGTTTTGGAGCAACAAATAGAAGATGTACATTATATGCCAAATTCTTCTATTAAAATAGTATCTTCTTCATATTCATATTCTGCATGTGATGATAATCGTTTTGTTACATATTGTACAGTCTTGAATAACTTTTCTTGAAAATCTGTTTCGTTATTTATTTTCGATTAAATTGGTGGATTTGGATATATTGTCATATCTATTATTAAAGGAGCATGACAAGCTGAAACACAAGCCATTAGATTATATAATAAAGTTGTACCAGTACGTGGTAAACCACCAATAACAATCATTAGAATTTCAGTAAATTTTTGTTTTGTTTGTGGTGGTGAATTTCTGAACAGAGTAGATGCCCTCCAACAGATGTAAGATTTTCATTTTGAAGAATATTATGATCGGAAAAAATAATACAATCGAGAGTTTCTGTATGAAATAGAAAATTGTGTTGGGCACCATTGGTTAAATCATCTAATGAAGCATGTGATGAGTTATGCTCAAATAGAGAAAATGCACTCTTTAATCATTAGTTTATTGACTTATCTTCTTCACTATCGAACAAGCAAAAACAAATATTTGATTTTTCTATCGTTTTTTTTTAAATAAATTTCTGATAGATTTATATATCATAGAAACTTATGTAAGTCAATTTTAATTTTGATTCACACAGATAATGAGAATTCGATCAAAGATAACGTCGACATGTCTGATATAATGGCTAGCTGACCATTGCTTCTGATAAATTCGGTAATTCACTTTTCAATATCAAATGTCTTAGAGTTGAAATTTTCATAAAATACTTGAACTCATGCTCGTGCTGTTTTAATTTGTTCAATTGTTATAATATTCATTGATGACATATTGAAAATGGATAAATAGATTTGTTAACGTCTTTAAAATAATAAATAATATAGAAAAATAATCTTATATAAAAAGTATTCTTCATAAATGTAACTGAATCAATTAATATGCATAATAAAATATTGATTATTCAAGTATTATTAGAATATTAACATGTGACAAAACGCTTAACAAACTAGAAAGGTATAGTAGCCCAATATGCATTGATTAGGTTTACCAAATATCGACCTGATTTTGAAAGAGATTCCTCTATTGCATTTCAAATTTCTTATCGTTCAATTTCAAGAAAATTCAATATCTTTTATCACATTAAGAGCACATAATAAAAGTGAATCTCGGTCTGTTGCACTTGTTCACAAAAAAAATCCCTATGATAATCGATAAATACCTTATCACCGCTTAAATGATTAGTCACCACCATGCATTTATATCAAAAAAGGGATAAAATGACACTATTTCTCTCCTATTGTATTCTGACGTTTAATCAATAATTTCGATTATTTATTTTTATCAAGTCTTTTTTTATTTCTTGATAACTGAATGAAAAGATTAGTCGAAAATAAAGGTACCCGATGCTAGTCTCTGGTATAATTCATGTTGTTTTGTTTTGACAATACTTTCATTTCTGTTCATATGCTCTGACTTTTTATGTATTCAAGGTCTCAGCTTTCATAACTATATTCTAGAAATATTGTTAATTTAATGGATTAATCCATGAGTGATCTAATATAATCTGATTTTCAAATTTTAATAAATGAGTAAATATTGAAATCATTCAAAAACTTCTTCGACTCGAAGGATTAGGTTAGAGTTAAGTTTTAAAAGGTCCAATTCATTCGACATATTTGTAAGCTACACTTTTGAAATAAATAGTAGGAAGTATTGAAAATTACATTATTCTTTTATGATAAATTACCGTTTAAATCCTGTCTGCTACTTCTCTACAATTATTTATTACACTTTATGATTTTTTCATCTTGCATTTTATGTAAATTACTGACTTTGATGTTATTAGGATTACTCTTTTATCTATCGTCATGTATAATCTGCTCAGTTTCTGCATTACATTATCTCCTTTATCTCTTATGATAAAATTATTACAAGAATAAAACTTTAATCAATTACTGCTATGGATAATCAAACAATATCAAATACTTCACTATTTATAACAGTTAATTTAACATTGAATCTTATCTGTTTTGTTGCCGATATTCTTGCTATTTTGATTTGTCTTAGTATTTTATGTATTATTATATATCGTTATATTCGAATTAAATATAATCGAGGACAAATAATAACCAATGTGTCTGTAATTCTTTCTATTAATACTCTTTGTATAATTATTATAAAAAGTCTTTTACAATTTATTCATATAACTATGCCAACATTATTGAAAGATTTTCATATAATTCATCAATTTGAAAATACAATATATTGTCGAATTTGTGCTTATATACTCTATTAGTTAATTGGTGTTTTATATTGGAGTTATGTACTTTTAGCATTTTTTCGTTTTGTTCGAGTTGTTTTTCCAGTAAAATTATGGCTTCATCATTCATCTCTTTATCTCTATATACTTATTCCTGGTCAATTTATATTTGTATTTATTGGTATATCACCAATCCTTTTCATTTTTAATGGCATACATTTAATTTCAAATGAAGCTTATTGTGATATAGAAATCAAACCATTTTATCTTAGAACATATTCAAGTTTTTTAACATTTTGTTTACCATACACTGTTATTTGTATATTCTATATTTGGATAGGTCAAAAGATACGTCAGTCATCAGCTATAAGACCTTATCAAGAACGAAATCGAAGAGATTTTATTATTATACAACGTATGTTATTGAATACAATAATTCTTTCTATTGTAGCAATGCCCTATGTTGTTATTTATATATATGATGCAATTCTTGATCATTTTGGTATACTTATTTATCGTGTACAATGGTTATCATCATCGATTGGTTCATGTTTATTTTCACTTATCCTTCCTTTGATTATTACACAACTGCATGATGTATTAAGATTATCTAAAATACCAATGACAAGAAATCGTACTTAATTTGAATTGAAAAATTTTTAACGGACAAATTTAATAAATTGACTTCTCTAGTAAAAAGTAAATATTTCCTAATAGATTACAATAATCGTTGATTTTTAAAATACAAAAAACAGTTATTTTCTCTCTCCTTTTCTTTTTTATTTATTAAACTTGTTCTCTTCAATTTAATTGTATTCATGCATGATATAGTAAAATATAAAATAAATGATTATTTATCGAATATTCATTGAAATGTGCAATGATGATAGGAAAGATAGTCTGTGCAATTCTTCGGAAAGCTTTATGAAAAGAGCTGTTCCAACGGATAACTATGAAGGTATGTTCGATTAAATCTACAATGTTCTGAAATAGGTTATTTTGAAGTGTGGACTTTTATAAAAATTAATAATTTTATTCTATCTAGCAAAACAGAGACGAAACTTTGTTCTAATGCAAGTTTCTACTGTTTTCAAATCTACTCTTTTTTACACAGTCCAAAAGAAAATATTTAAATACAATTTACAGTAACATAAGAAAAATAAAATTCTCTCAGAAAGTAAATAGAGGGAAATAAAGAAAATATTTTATTCGAGTCAATTGACAGTATCTCACAAAAAAGTAATCGCTGAATCGATATAAATTTTCATGGACTACAAAATGGCTTATTTAGTTGAAAGTGTGGCGAAAAAATTCTAATATGAGAATAAGTGCATTGAAAGTGGGTTATTGTAGTGTTAATCGAACATTATTTCAGAGTTATTAGTTGGAACAGATCCTTTCATAAGGTTTTCTTAATACTGAGAGGTCTACATATTCTAGGCCACCCATTAAATAAAAAATAGGTTACACTGTTATTATCCCCAATAGTACTGATGGTGTATTTCTTCATATTAATCTTCTGTCTTCCTTTGTTGTATGAAGTTATAATGATAACTTGCATTGTATGCTCTATTTTATGATAATTATTTTTTTTATGTATGTTTTTTACAATTTACTTTTGTGTGATATAGGCACTTCAAAGCTTTGCTGTTTGAAAAGTAATGAAGTAAAAGGGTGTTATGTCATGATTTCATGATATTATTATATACATTTTTTTTTCTTCTTCATTGACTATCTATTCTTTACTCCTATATTTGTCTCTCTTATACATAAATATATATTTCTTATGAGATAACTAGAGGTAAACATATCTAAAATAGCATAAGTGTATTTATAATGTTATGTCTTTAGTTTATTATGAAAATAATATTATACTTGAGTTTTCTACATGGTATCATTTAATCATTTTCTTCATGTCTATAAAGAAAAATTTATTCAGTTACTTCTTTCTCTATAAATTATATAGTATCGTTTGTATTATTGTTGTTCTTTATTAATTACTTAAAGATGGAAAATAAAACAATATTAAATTCTTCAATTACATTTATACCTGATACAGTTCTTAATATTATTTCGGCTTTAGCTGATATTACTGCTCTTTTAATATGTTTTAGTTTTTTATGTATTATTGTATATCGTCGTATTCGAATTACAAATAACTGTGGTCAATCAGGTATTGATGTATCTTTAATACTTTCAATAAATACTCTTTGTATTATTATTATGAAAAGTATAATGCAAATTATTCATATAACTATTCCAACAATAATGAAAGATTTTCAAATAATAACTGAATTTAATGAAACATCTTTTCATCGAATTCGTGCTTATATACTTTGGTCATTAATTGGAATATTATATTGGAGTTATGTTCTATTAGCATTTTTTCGTTTTGTTCGAGTTATTTATCCAAAATATATTTGGCTTCATCGTTTGCCTCTATATATTTATATATTGATACCTGCTCAATTTTTATGTATTTTTATCATTCTGTTACCATTAATTTTCGGTTTTGAAGGTATTCATTTAATTCCAAATGAAGGTTATTGTAGTATACCAATTAAACCTTTTCATTTAATGGCATATACAAGTATTATTATTTTTTATTTACCATATATTACAATGAGTATATTTTATGTATGTATTGCACGAAAAATTCGTCAAGTATCAGCAATAAGACCTTATCAAGAACGAAATCGAAGAGATTTTATTGTTATACGTCGTATGTTATTAAATGTAATAATACTTTGTATTGTATCAATTCCGTATTTTATTATTTTTATTATTTATTTAATACGTAATCATTTTGATTCACTTATTTATCGTATTCAATGGTTATCATCATCAATTGGTTCGTGTTTATTTTCTCTTATATTACCATTAATTACTGTTCATTTACGTGATTTATTAAGACGAAATAAATTGAAACCAATGGATATTAAAACAGGAATTGATTTGAAAACTATTTAACATACAACAAAAACACAAACATTTTGTTTTATATTTATTTGAAAAACTTTTTTTTGTAACAGTTGTATTAATCATCATTAATAATATAAAACTGAATTAGTCTTAGATTAAAACTTTGTGAAAAGTGCAAATTGACGAATATAATTGGTATACATTTTGTCACTATAATAAATGTAGTTTTTGCTACATTTTTTGTTGTAGAAAATCGAGACACTAGGAATTTATAAGTTGAATAAAATTTTTTTTCATTTTCTCTTACTATTACATACACTTCAAAATATACTCATTAGACGTAGCGTGAAAAATTGTGTCTAATGAGTATATTTGGAAGCGTATGTAATAGTAAAAGTAATGAAAAAGCTAATTTCAGTGTTTTTCTTCGGTATAAAAAATTCGCTTTTTAACATTCATGAATATTCTATCTTAGAAAAATGCCTTGAAAAATTTTTAATATATACAGTTTTATAGAGCTCGACTATTATGGAAAATCATATATGTATTTTGCTAAAAATAAAAACCTTTATCTCATAAATTATAATATATTCTAGTCAAGATAATGTCTATGACTTTTATATATTTAATCAATTCTTTACAGGTGTTTAAACATTAAAACTTATTGACTACATCTTCAACATGAACTTAAAGTATCCTCCTGTAAAGAAATGAAAAACAAGATATTGGTTATTATTAATTATGATATTTGATAAGATGCAGTATTATAACTATATATGTTTATTTACTGTTGCATAGATTTTTGTTAATTATTAATACATTATTCATCCATCCTTTCACTTTAATCTCTAAACTTTATCAATTTTAGGAAAAAAAAGTATATACTCAAATTGCCGACTAGGTATATTTATTAATCGTTGTTTTCATGAATTGGTAAATGCGTATAAAAAAAAATGAGTATGTTGTTGTTCTTATTAAATAATCTAGCATAATGTCGCATTTTATAATATTCTTTTAACTTTTTAAGTAGATAGATGATAATAATTATAGATAAATGAATACCATAATGATGACAAGAAATTATATTTTCATTATCATCTTGAAAATAAATGTTTCCTTTCATAAAAAAAAAATTTCTTTTTTTTTTTATTAATAATTTAATTTTCTTTTATCAAACTTCATTAATTCAATTTTTCATACATAATCACTAAAATTAGAAAAAATAATCTTAATTCTTCATTCATGATATACTAAACTTCTTATTCTATTTTTTTACATAAATCTAATCCAATAATCATATTAATATGCTATGAAGAAACAGAGTACATTAATTATTGTTTAACAGCAAAATATATTCAAATGCGTAAATGTTAACATTTAATTTTATCTAAATTGAAACAAGTTTGAATGAATAAAAAATTTTCTTTATGACGAATAATACTACATCAACTTTTTCTATATCTATTACAATTAATTCAATATTTAATATTATATCTGCTATTGTCGATATATTAACTCTTTTAATTTGTTTATTTTTTTTATCTATTATTATTTATCGTATTTCACAAATGAAATATAATCGTAGTCAAATAATAACAGATGTGCCATTAATTCTTTCTATTAATATTCTATGTATAAGTTTTATTAAAAGTACTTTACAAATTACTCATGTTGCTATTCCAACATTAGTAAAAGATTTTCAATTAATGAATGAATTTAGCGAAACATTTCTTCATCGAATTCGTGCTTATATGCTTTGGTCAATGAAAGGAGTTTTATATTGGAGTTATTTACTTTTAGCATTTTTTAGTTATGTTCGAGTTATTTATCCAAGAAAATTATGGCTTCATCGTTTATCTTTTTATATTTATGTACTTATACCTGGTGAATATATATTTATATATATTATTATGTTACCATTATTTCTTATTTTTAATAGTTTTCATTTACTTCCAGATGAAGCTTATTGTAGTATTGTATATAAACCTTTCTATTCATTATTATATGCAAGTTTTATATTTTTTATACCAATAAATATTATGTGTCTATTTTATTTTCGTATTGCTAAAAAAATTCGACAATCATCAATATTACGACAAGTACAAGAAAATCATCGACGAGATTTTATTGTTATACGACGTATGATGTTAAATGTAATTATTCTTAGTGCAGCATTAATTCCATATAGTATCCTTTTTTTAACAGGATCTATACGAGATCAATATGATCCATTAATGTATCGTATTTATTGGTTATCATCATCATTAAGTTCTTGTTTATTTTCACTCATATTACCATTGGTAACAACAAGATTACGTGATTTCTTGAAACCAAATAGATTAGCACCAATAAATCATCATACATAACATAATTTGAATAATAGAATAATAAATTTTATTTCTTAAAATAGACTTTTTATGCTTTAAGATAAATATAACTGTATCAATACAATTTGAAGTCAAAGTGCTTAAATAATAAAGCTCTTTAAAAATTGTCTTTTTTTTTCGTGCTTCATAGTAGTAAACGGAGTCTCATGCTCAAGATCGGAAAACGGCAGATAGAGATTCAATCTCGTGTTTCAACGAATATTTTGTGATTTTCCTTTTTCGAGACCATCGCAACAGAAATAGCACTTTTTATGCGTGCGTCAAGTAAAAAAGAGAAGAAAACTCGCATTAGACTATATAAATACTGTGCTTCGTATTGAAATGTTTGCAATATTTTCTATTTTGTGTGCATATAGACCTTGATAAATGACAAAATCTTGAATTTTTTTAAAACATATATACCGTGAAAAGCTCTAGAATTTATGTATATGAGATATAACAAATAAAAAAATTTTATTTTTTTTTAAACGAATTCTTAAGATTAAAAATTCCCCACTTTCAGTTATATTATTTACAGTAATAAGCTAAATCGTTTATATAATGGCAGGTTCTGTTAAACTGAAGTAGTATCAGTTTTGTCAAATATGAAAAATTTGTTGTCGGTCTATTAAATATCAAGTATAATTGATAAAATTTTAACTTGAAATCAAGCTGATTTGTTCTTGAGTTTAAATTGAATTATTAGTAATTGTAACTGATATTCAAATATATTAGAAACAAATTTCGAAAAATGAGTTTTGTCGAATCGAAAATATTAATTAAAATAAATTCTATTCATTCGATATTAAATAAAATTTGTAAACGTCAATACATTTCTGTTTTATCATTCTATTTGATTATTTAATTATACTTTATTCACATTTGATCTGTAATGTATCATAATAATTACTTGAATATGTGAATTAACTGCCAAATGATTTTTTTTCTTCTTTCCTATGAAAATTTATCTTGAATAATGGTCCACACAATGTTTGTTTACATGTTATACTATTGACTTTACCTTGAAAAATTGATTGTTACGGTCTGTGATTATATGATTATAAGGGAGTACTTGGCTATACCTAATTCACTATGATCCTATATTGTAATATTTACATTAAGATTAGTATATATTTTCCATTAAAAATTTTCATTTTCTAACGATCTTTATACATCAATCTATTGTGATCAAGATAAATGAAATATGATTTATGATAGAATTCGTGAGTAGTTCCACTTTGGATTTCCATTAATCAATGAGAAATGTTCATTGCAGATTTTTTTGAGTGAATTCATTAATTCAATCTATCTTGTTGATTTTCAGGTTTATACAAATTTTATTGATAAAATATTTAATGATTAAATCTTTTCTTAATTAGTTGTGAAACTCTATCTAAAGATTTTATCGATCGAACAGGTTGAATGTTCATCACATTTCTGTAGACTTTTAGTTAAATAAACAAAAAGAATTGATGAGCAACTAATTCTACGAATATATCACAAAAACCAATCTTACTTATATCACTATTTAGTTTATTAAATATGCATTTAATTGAATAATAATAATAAAAAATTTTTCATTCAAAAATGAATTATTTTGGTTAAGAAAACAAAATAATATTTTTATTTCAATAATAATCAACTTATATTTGTTTATGAGAAGAAAAGAAAGTGAGTCATACTGTACATAATGTAAAAAGAAAAACACGTTATTAAGATGAAAAGAAAACAAATAGTAATTTTATTAGTTTTATGATAATTAAACGAATAAATAAATGAACTAGAGTTTTCGGTATATGATATGCCACCATCAGTAAAAAAGAAAAAAGAGAAGATTATCTATTGCTTGTTTTAATGAATTTGAAATATAATTAATCATTTCCACAATATTGATCGTTGTATTCAGGATATTAAAAAGACCTATGATTAATCACCTTATTATTATTATTATCAAATTAATTGATAGTTACATATCTAGGTCGCACGATACAGTCCATCATATAACCGTATGGTGGACCGTTTCGTTTGACCTGGGTAGGCAAAAGAATAAAGATCAACATTGCGGAATTGATTATTTGTATTTAATATTCAATAACAATTCAACAAAACAAGCAATAGACAATCTTCTTTCGTTTCTTTTTCTTACTGATGATAGCATATTATATGCTGAAAGCTCTAGTTTATTTATTTATTCGTTTAATTTTTATAAAACTAACAACATACCTGTGATTAATCACATCATTATTAATAACAAAAACATTGGTGTCGACGAAGCTGCATGGTAAGAACAATGCGTATTTGATTTATAATTAATCATTTACTTTGATAATTTCAAGGTCAAATATCATATACAAAATTATTATCAATACATCATTTTTTTGCCAATAAGTTAGAATATACTTGTTTTTGCGTATTATGTTTTTTTCTCTTACATTTAGCGACGACTGCACATAGTGATGAGAAAAATCTACTATACTTTTATGTTTGTCCTAATCATTCATAATAGTGATCATATTAAAGAAGCATAAACAACTGCATCGATAATGTGAAACAAGGTAACAATGATTAAGCAAGTTTTTCTTATAGTTGCGAGAAACTCAATCGTATTCGAAGATATATAGGGTAAGTCGAAACATTCTTCTCAGTTTTATAGTTTAATTAATTCGATACAAATTGTAAATTTTCTTAAATAACAATAAAAAAAATACATAATAACAATTATTTGTTAAATATATATCATTTATTTTTAATAAAATATTTTTCTATTTTTTCAGTATGAATGATAATATTATATGAATATAATAAAAACTAAAGTGATTTGTAGTATGTAAATGAAATATTTTATAAATCTTTATACATAAAACAAACCAAAATGAACATATTTTTTCATTGTTCATTTTACTCTTACCAAAAATTCTTTTCAAAGTCTATTGGTTATTTCATAGTATTCGAAAGTATGCTTAAAGATCTATCATTATTATTACTAAGCTTATTCTTCATTTTATTATTTAATTTATAGATAAAAAAAACATATATTAGATGGCTTTTAATGATAATTCTCATCAAAAAGCAAGAAATCATCATGCAACTAACGTGTCACCATTTGTTATGGAAACGGAGTCGGGTGATAAAATAGTATCATCATCAATGATGATTCCTATGACTCCTGTTTCAAGATCATCTGTTTTTTCTACTCGATC
>JAJEKB010018344.1:8008-24373 GCA_022393335.1 Macrotrachela quadricornifera
ATATATATGTTAGTATTATTGTATATAATTGAAATTTCTGTAATTTCCGAACTTTCTTCATATACCTTACCTATCCTTTTTGTCCATATATATAATAGTATTATTATATATAACTCAAATTTCTGTAATTTCTAAAATTTCTTTATATTTATGACCTATTTTTTTTCTCCATATATATGTTGGTATTATTATATACAACTGAAATTTCTGTAATTCCTAAAATTTCTTTATATTCGTGACGTATCCTTTTAGTCGATATATATCAGTATTATTTTCTACAACTGAAATTTCTGTAATTTCTAAAACTTCTTCGTATTCATTAGCTATCCTTTTCCTCCGTATGTATGTTAGTATTATTGTATATAATTGGAATTTCTGTAATTTCCGAAATTTCTTCGTATACCTTACCTATCCTTTTTGTCCATATATATATTAGTATTATTATATATAACTGAAATTTCTGTAATTTCCAAAATTTCTTTATATTCATTACCTATCCTTTTGGTCCATATATATGTTAGTATTATTATATAGAACTGAAATTTCTGTAATTTCTAAAATTTCTTCGTTTTCATTACTTATCCTTTTCCTCCATATATATATTAGTATTATGATATACAACTGAAATTCCTGTAATTTCTAAAAGTTCTTCATATTCATTACCTATCCTTTTGGTGCATATATATGTTAGTATTATTATATATAATTGAAATTTCTGTAATTTCCGAAATTTCTTCATATACATTACCTATCCTTTTAGTCGATATATATTAGTATTATTTGTTACAACTGAAATTTCTCTAATTTCTCAAATTTCTTCATATTCATATTAGTATTATTATGTATAACTGAATTTTTGTTTAATTTCTAAAATTTCTTTATATTCGTGACCTATCTTTTTTCTCGATTTATATATGGGTGTTGTTATATAAAACTGAAATTTCTGTAATTTCTAAAATTTCTTTATATTCATTACGTATGCTTGTCGTCGATATATATTTTAGTACGATTGTATATAACTGAAATTTCTGTAATGTTGAAGAGATTTTTGGAAATTTCGGTATATGTTATATCTGTCCTTTTATGGATTATTCTCTTCTTTTATGGCTACGTTTAACTGAATTTTCCTGTAACTTATGAAAATTGTAATTTTTTCATACTTTGTGTACTCAAGCTCTTTTTCATAGGTTTCATGTCAGCAGTATGGTCACCTGAAATTTCGGAAATTTGCTTTTTTGGAAATCTGCACATACCTCGTTATAGTGGATAATGATTTCTCTTTACTGATAATTTCATTGGTTATTTGTTGTGAATATTTTTCAGTCTAAAAATATTGAACATAATAAAGAAGTATAAAATGATCATTTTCTGATACATACTGATACCGACTGATGGACAAAAACTTTTCTATTGTCGATATCTCTGTTGTTTATACTTTTTGATTTAAGTATATCAATTAAGAATGGAATTCCTTTTTCAAGAGTAATATTAATTAGAATATCCTGCATGTATGTAGTACCATTTCCAATCGATTCAAGCGTATTTTGAAAATCTTTAATGATCCGATTAATTTTTCGATAATTTATATTTGGTAAAATCTGCCGTAGAATCCACTGTGGATCTCGTATACGATCAACAAACTCATTCAATTGAAGGAAATTTAATATTTTTTTCAAAGGTGATACGGAATCATTAAAATCAATAAATTTTTCTAATATTTTCTTAATGTCAAATGAATTAATAATTTGTTGAAATATTTTGCCTAGATCAATTTTTGATGTAATAGTTTGAATAACTTGATCAGTATCAATTAGTTGAAAAAGATTGTCTATCTTTGTTCTAATATTAATATCACTAATTTGTTCATTAATAAATTTTTTCAAATCAATTTTCTTAAATAAATCATTGAATATTGTTTGAAAATCAAGTTTATTCATTGTTTCGTTTAGTACAGAAATAATATTAATTTGTGAAATAATGTTTTTTATAAATGGTTCAATATGAATTTTTTTTAATTCTTTAAGAAGTATATTTGGAATATCTAATTGTTTTTCGACAATTTGATTCAAATCTCCAAAAGATTTTCTAATTATTGAAGGTATATCTAAATTTTTTATAACTTGTTCAAATAATTGTTTTAAATTATTCTTTTCAATAGCTTTTAAAAAGCCATTTTCAAGTTCTTTTAAGGCAGTGCGTATCAAATTTTTAGGATTCAATGAATTTTTAAAAAATCGTTTTTGTCGAAACGGTTGTTTAGATTTTATCAGTGATCTTTTAAAACGGTTAGTATCATCATTATCTATTGACGAAATACTTTCATCATCTTCAGACGAAATGGATGAATCGACCATATGCGTTGATTTCGATATAATCTCAATTCTTGCAATTCCAACAATGAGCTGTTCTATTGCGGCCAATAAATGTTTGGCTACTTCAAACATGTAACAAACGTTATCTCTTTTTTCCGTGAATATATTTTTGAGCCATTCAAAAAATGAACTATTTGTATTGCACGAAGATTTAGTTGCCAAAACGATAAGAATGATAACAAAATAAACCTAAAATATTATATAATAAATTCTCCGATTTATTAATTTTTATCATTTACTACAAAGACAACACATACACAATTACAGGGTGGCGCTAAAGTCGGTATACCGAAAAAAAATTGAATATCTCCATTACGGCCCAAGCAAATGACTTAATTTTTTTATCCATAATAGAGACTCTTTGTTAAGTGTTATTATTGATCTAAATAAAAAAATTTTCAATTTTTCACAGATTGAAAAAAAACAATACGTGTAGCAAAGAGTTTCTCTAAACATGTCTTTATGGATACAAACTTTGAACATGTCTATGTCATGGATACAAAAATCAGTTCGTTTGCTTGAGCCGTAATGGAGATATTCAAATTTGTTTTTGCTATACCAACTTTTGCACCATCCTGTACATTAAACCAGAAGATAGTCAATGTAATATGAATAATAACAGTTGTACTTCGGATTCTTTTTTCTTTCAAACATGTAATAGAGAAGGGCAACGTAAAGTATCTTATATTAATAAAGAGAGAGAATTTATTTCTTAATTGTTCTAAGATTTCTCAAAACATATCATCAATAGCTCAGAAATACAACAGGAATGATCAATTAACAAAGTTGAGAATTATAAAATATGAAAATCTATGTAACTTGCGTTTTCATTCTTTTAAGCGAAGATAACGGCCGTACTTGTGATAATGTGTGATCAATTTATTCTTCTGCGTTTCTGTCTATGGAATGTTGCGTCGTACAATCATTCCATCACATCTTTATCTCTATTAAACATCAATTATGGAAAAATAAATTCTTTCTTGTCTGTCGAAAGTCTAATAAAAGACTGACTTTTACGTAGTACTTAATCTATTAATAACATACATATTTTCAGAAATTCAAAAGAGAATCTTTATTGTGTCGTTGTGTTAAAAGCATGTCTGCCATAAGACGCCTTATTTTTTTTAATGAGTACATAAAACAGTATTTTTACATGTTGTTTGCGTATGCCAGTGTAGAAGTCCGTTCAACTGATAATCAACTACGATGAATATTGACAAGAATCAGAATACTAAATATGCTCATTATTATAGTTGGTAGCAATATACTTTATCTGGTATATCATAGATCGTATGAGGAAAAAGAGAAACAAAAAAAGGTTTTAAAAATAGTTTTATGAAAAATATTATTTATATTAAAAAAAATGTAATATACAGATCGAATATCTTACTAAAACAGTTCAGTATAGTGAAACTCCAAGAGTTCACATGAACTTTTATCAGTTTATCTCGATTTTCTCACTCTGAAGCACAAAATAAAATAGTAGCATGTAATCCGGTAGACAACTTCACAAAAGAGGAGAAATGCCGATTGTGCCGCATGACTCCTTATCTATGGACAATCACAAAGATAAATTTTCTTAATGATTGTTAGCTGTAAAAATTGAGAGGGGATAATATAGTTGAGCTTAGTACTATAACTTATATGAAATCATAAGCTTACATAAATGATTGTTATATAGCAGTTGATGTAAATGTGAAAACAAGATGTAGAAAACGTAATAGTGGAATATATATATATCAAATAACAACAAAAACAAAAATAAGATCATAGAAAATATGAAAAGGAAAAATCAAATAGGTAATAGTGAAAAAAAGAATGACGCAATAAAGAATACTAGTTCATCATGTTCTCATGACGATCAACAGGACAATATATCTATTCAGCAGGAAAGAAAAGATGTATATATATATGTGTATACATACTGGACATAAGTGAGCGTCATAAAGTGACAACTGTTGATGCTAACACCTCCTCTTCAGAAAGTATCAATTACATTATATCACTATCCAATTGATAAGATTGATAGAAAACACAAATATGATTCACATCGCGAGTAGAAGGAAGATGTGTCATAAAACATAGATAAATGTTTAACAATGTTATTGCAACCATTGTATGAAGTTGTTTGAATCAAAAATATTCAATGATAAAATATCAATAGCATGTGTTGGATTTAATAGATTGTTAAGTTGTAAATGCAATTTATTATTTGATATAATATTTAAACCACCATATCGAATTTCATTTAATTTTAAAAAATATTTTAAATGAACATAAGTTCATAATGGGGAAATATCACGAGTTAACGTATTTTTACGTTGAATATTTTTTTGTTTCATATTTCTTTTTTTATTATGACGATCAGTCGATTCACGAGAACGTTTAGTATGTCTATAACATGAATTTTGATTTACATATAAGCTATTAATATAATTTAGAAAAAATGTTAGAAAAATCATGACGATGTTGATCCACAATATGCATCATATCATTTCCTAACTAATAAATTGGTATTGGTAAATCACAATAAAGAAAATTATGTTTGTTTGAAAGTGTAAATAATAAATGATTATAACAAATTATATTATTCATTAGCAAAGTGATAGTAGGAAATTGTTTCGAAACTTTGAATCAGGGAATGCATGTAGTGATGATTGTTTTTTGATTTTTCAAATGTGAATATCGAGAATAAATGACGGTAATAATTTGATCAATAGTTTCTGTTGGCAGATAATATCGAATCGAATTTGTTCTAATAAGGGATAAAATATAAGATGTTGAATGAAATAAAGAAAAAATACGTAAATTAGAGTTATATTTATGAATCCATTGAAGACGAGTAGATGAGTAATTTTCGAAGTCTATGGTCTTTTTGATTTCAGAACGAATTCCAAAAAAAAAATTCATCTCAACTTTTTCAACACTCCATACCAGGTGAAGAAATCCGATGTTGGATCTGACAGAATCCTATAGGATTCCTGGTGACGGAATTGCGTTGAATTCCATCGGAAAAGTGTCAGTTGTTGCAAATTCTCTGAGCAGGAATTTAAGCACTACGTACGTATGGTCTTTAAAGCCTATCGGATCCGACTCTCGGATTTAACATAGAATCCGATCGGATCACAACACTTCGGAATCCGATGTGATTCCGTCACCAGGATTTTGTCGGATCCGATGTTATTTTGACGCATTCGTTATTGGATTCGATATCGGATCCGACTCTCGGATAAGTCCAGCTGGGTGGCACTAACGGAACTAACAACGAGACGTCTATTCTATCCATAATGATAACCCTCGATATTCGAATCCATTCAATGAAAACCAAACGTATCTATTCCAATCCTAAAATAGGATCAAACGGCATTTATGCTGATTCTTTCATTAACAATTCGTTATGCAAACCTTAACGATCATATCAAATCTTGAGCAAACAACAGCTAAACACAGCTACGTGGCGTCTTCAAGTATTCAATTACGGAACACATATCATATAACTACTCGTACTGAAAAGTGCCTCCAAGTAAAAGGGCTAGTTCGATCATCATTCTTCATGCGACTTTATGGAAATGAATGAAACTGCATGGTATTTTATCAGACCACATGGGACTTCATAAGACTATCGAACTCTGTCGGACTACAAGGGACTTTATGGGATTATATAGGGCTGCGTCGGGGTTCATGACTATGGAGCTTTCTGGAGCTACATGGGGCTACATGCAATGTAGTCCCATTGTCTCATGAAGCCCCCTGTAGTTCCAACAACCCGTCAATTTAAGCAGTCCTTTAGTTCGGTTAGCCCAATGGTTCCTGCAATTCAATGTGAATTGAAGTTGAATTTTTTTTAATTCACTTTGAAATCAAATAAACCATTGTATGAAAATACCTGTATTTTTCATAGCTGAACAGATATTATAATTATTTTTGATAGTAAAACAATATGCTTATCATATAACTGATTATTTCTATTTTGAATATTCTGTTTAATTAGTCATGAAGTATCTTTCAGGATAAACTGCAGGCTTTTCAAAAATTATGATTTTTCTATTCGAATTTTGATTATTGTCATCCACATTACATTTTGGAGAAAACTAAAATGATATTCAGAATCAGCACTTTAAATTGCATTATATAGCATAAAATTCAAAACATCTTTTAGAAGTTTCTTATGGATATTTCGTAAAAAAAAATTTCTTTTTATAGAAAGGCTTTTATTTTGAAATATAATTTTTCCGAGCAGTATACAATCATTTTTGACGTAGGGAAAATCGTCTCCTAGCAAGAAAGTCTCATGTTCTCCTACCTAGGTTTAAGTTCCGATGAAAAAAAACACCATGAAATGAAGGAAGTTAACTGAGAACCTTCGACGTTCTTATGTTCGGCTATGTGCGCCCTCTATAAATTTTTCTCGTTTCGTTGGTTAACATACAACGACTAATAGTACCATCACGACGATTCTGAGAATAAATATGTTGTTTTTGTAGTAAATATGTTGACCTGGATTAGTATAAATGTATATCATAACATTACACTCCAATTTTGTTAAAGTTTCAGTAGTAAATGATTAATATTCGATATTAAATTTTTCTCTTTCGAAATCATTATATTAAAACTAATTATTTGACAATAACTTTAATAAAATCAAAGTACAATACCATACCAGTTACTTCCTAGTTACTATTTTCTTTAATTATTAGCAACAGTAATGTTTTTTTTTTTGTTCAGTTGATTCTAGATCATTTTATTTTGTTGTTCATACGAAGTAAAGATTCTAATAATTTCTAGATAAAGATGGCGAGACCTCCAGTTGACATGCCAGAAACATATAATGAAGAAGAACCCAATCATATAATCTTCTGGCTCGATGCTACTATAGGTGATCCAAAAGAATATATACATTTAAAAAAGGCTTTTGGAAGCAACACTGATCCACGCTGTGAAACTTGGACTATGCTTACTGATAAAGATTATGATGATATTGTAGCTACGAACAATGCTATACCTGTAACATTTGAAGGTGTAAACTTCCTTTTGCAAGCATTTACTAATGAAAAGGATTGTCTTCAAGCTTTTGAGAAAAATCAAGACAAGCACATTTTTTTCATTACTTCTGGATCAATGGGACGAGCTGCAGTACCAAAAATTATTGAACAATATCGAAATACTTTCACCGATAAAATCACCAATACACCATATCTATCAGTGTATGTTTTCTGTCACGGTATCGATTTGCATATGGACTGGGCGATGGATTATCTTGAGTATGTTCAAATGTTTAACTTTGATTCAGAATTATTAGAACGCATGACACGAGATATTGCTCAATATTTTATTGAACGTGGTAAACGACTTCGCCAAGGTAATGATTTTAAAGGTGCACTCCAACGTTTGGAATGGGCCAAGAAACTCTGGTATCAGTACGAGAAAATGACTCAAAATTTCAAAACAGATGCACCACAAATAGTGAGAGAAAGTGAAGGATCAAAGATTATCGATAAACTGATTGCAGAAATCGAAGCATTGATACCGAAAGATTCGTCCGATGAGAACAATGACAACAGTGATGATGATTGTCGACCAAGTGAACCATGCAGTTGATTCCAATATAATTAATGCGATACTGTTTTGTTGTTGTTGTTGTTTAGTAACAGATCTTTTTATATGTAATGCTTACCGCTTTCAATCTTCATATTCCATAGAGAAAAATAAACAAGCTGATAACATATTATCTTGCATAGATGAATAACTCGTTTTCATTGAACTTTGAAATGTATCAATGGATCAATGATAGAAATGCTTAAGAGTAGGAAATCATATTTTACAAGAACTAATAATAATAAATTAGTTATGATTCTCGAGTCTTTACCATAAATCAAAACTCACCGAAGCTAGAGTAAATATTCTTTTCTAATCTGTTCTAATGTAATTCAATGTCTTTTGACTTTTTGAAAAAATAGTTTGAATGAATACAATATGATTTAGTTATTAAAACTGAAATGATTCTATATGATTTCTTCTGGTCTAATTGATTTCGAAATCTGCAGATCAGAATTTAATGAAATTCGATTAAATTGAATTTTTTTCATAAGAACGATCAGAATGGTATATGGTTAAAGATAGCAAATCTTATTTTTTTGTATCGACAATTTGCTTTAAATTCACTGAAAATTAAAGTTTTCATAAAATGTACATATACTTTCCGTAGGAAAATAATAAATATAAGATTTAAGTTAAAATTTTGTAACTTCTTTTTCACTTGAATTATTTTGGAAATTTTTCAAACACTCCTATAAATATTAAATTTCTATTATAGTTAATAAATAATTGAGTATTATGTATTTTACAAAGATTAAAAACGATTACGATTAGTTGCATCAATATATTCAATTCAGAATAGAAGTAACATTAGAGTTTTTAATAGATTAACTCAAGCTCAGTCTAGTCTATAGGCAATTTATGTGAAAAGAATTCTAAAATCTTCCATTTCCATTATTTTATTTTTGATTAAAAATCAGCTTTTATCTGATTAAAAATAGATTATTCAATTGATTTTTTGCACAATCTTATTTGATAAATAGTAAGTATAATACTCAATAGATCAATTTTTAATACATACTACATTTTGAGATTACATATTTTCATTGATTAAAATTAATTAAATTCCACTAATCGATAAAAATGAGTTCAAGTCCAAGAATCATGTAAAATTGATCAAAAATAAAATAATCTGTTTAAAATTAGTTTATATTAGTATCATTTTAATTAATTTTTTAATTACTACTTTTTACCTAGAGTGCGAGTTTTATCTTCTAAACTCAAGATAGTCTAGGAATAGAACTTTGAGTAAAACACAAAATTCTATAAAAGCGTTATGTTGTATCGCTTTAAAATATCTTCCTTTAACATATCGCATATGTTTTTTTGTTGTTGTTGGTTCAAACATTTCTGCAATGAAAAGCGAGTAAGTATACAACGAAAATAGACAAAATTCGATTAACTTCAGCACGTCGCTAATCTAGTTTGTCCATTGAAATTTATCAATCTTATATCAACATGTAGATATTTTATATGACAAATTATTAATATCAACTTGTTTTTATCCAACAAAATGTCTTTTATTTTCAATCTTTCTATTTGTAAACAAAATATAATTACATTTATGTAATAAAAGAGTGTCAATGATGGTAAATATCAAAATTTGGTTGGGTCATTAGAAGCTCGAATCGATACAGAAAAGCTTTTGTCATAGATGTTACCTTCTAATATTTCTTAAAAGAAAGTATATATCTATACAAATACACATATTATGTAATAAGATCTACTAGATTAGTTATGTAAAAGAAAGAGTTAATCTAAACTTAATTTATAAATTATTAAATAAATACTAAAATAAGGTAAATCTCCCTAGAATAGAAATCCACATTTGAGATTAAAATTTTCCGAGAAAAACAAGTGTTAATTCTATTCAAAATTACTCATAACACTGATCTCAATAGATGTCCACTTTGAAATTTATAGCTTGCAAATTACAAGCTTTCATCGGTCACCTATTCCATATAAATGATGAGTAATAAAATAAACAGTTTCTCAGAAAAAATGAGTCTGTTATTAATTAAATCATTTCTCTTCAATTTTCAAAAGTTAATGAACATTTTTACTTGGAAATTTTTAAGAATAGAGTCTAATAGATCGTGTGATTTAGTGGGAATGAAATTTTTGTAGAACTTTGTAATGAAACCGGTTATTGTATGAACTATTTCGGCTTTACTTATGCATACTAAGAAGAAGATTGAGTTAGCCAGTGGAATTGACAATTTATGTAATTAGAATCATCTGCTTTTTTTTTACTTTTTCTGTCTAGAAGTTCTCAAATGCATTCCACTTTTTATTTTTTCATTAGAAATATAAAATAAATACTCCTACTTATCTATGTTGCATTTAGAAAAGCATATGATATTAGTATGTATTTAACAAAATGTTTTATGACTTTAGTAAAACTAATAATGGCTAAATTTAATAATAACATATGATGCAAAAGTAATTTGACAAAATGTTTACTGAAAGGAAATTTTTCTTCTCTTTCGAATAGTGTACATTTTATATCTGCCATAAATTCTTAAGTAAAAACTAGCTGAAGAATAAAGAAAAAGACTATTCGAATAACTTTGGAATTTTATATAAATTAGTCAAAAATATCAGTAGATGATAGTTAAGCATTATTGATTGTCGTTTTACGAACTGTTTTTTTTTATGAATTTATGAAAATGAAATTAGTTTCTTTCTTTCATCATCGTTCTATCAAAGTGAAATAGGGATTAACATTTTGTCCAATTACTTTTGCATCGTATGCTAGATCAATACGCAAATATTGATAGGATTCATTGAGAAAGACATAAAGGTGAATAGATACTTAAATAAAATTCAGTTAATTATAATAAAAGTATGACATTTAGTTTAGAAAGAATTCAGCAGTTGATGGAGAAATCTATCTTTTTACTGATCATTTTAGTGTGAATTCCATCAATACAATTTAATCAATCTTATTTATCGATATCTTGATTATTGTGCTTCAATAATAAATATCAATAAATATTATTTAAATAAGCTATATACAACAGAGATGTATACAGGGTACATGTTTTTGCCCTATCCTGTCCTGTCCTGCTCTAGAGTACAGGACAGGGCAGGACGCTCTGCAAATGAAAAAAATGTTTTAAGACCTATGTTTAAATCAGAACGCTGAGCGCTTTGGTCAGCCATTATTTAAGGTCTTTCTCAAAAAAGTCTCTTTCACCAAAGTCGTGAAAATTAAGATAAATATATGGAAAGATAGTTTATCTTCTGCTCTTTCAGAAACGATATTGGTTCTTCTCCGATATCTCGTTTTTGGCTAAAATCTTCGGCGATCTTAGTTAATCTCTTCTTGAAAAATATTCTTTTTTCTAAAAAGAAACAAAAAATGTTTTACGTTTTTTCTCGATTTATGACTTTTGGATCTTCTGATAAGGAATTCTCGGAGGATCTTTAATAGATATATATAATTTTTTTCTGCTTGAAGAGTCACGTCGCGGTCCATAGCACCATAGAGTGCTTTTTTAAATTAAACTTTGTTTTTTACTGTATATACAGATATTTATGCAATTGGATATGAATATTTGATGCCTTCTTTAAGCTATTGAACTGTGAGCCCTTTTCTCCGCTAAAAAAACAACAATTTAAAGAAAAGGACTTTGTGGTCTCTTACATGTTGGCATGCTCTTTCTAACAGAAAAAAACACATGTGTCGTGGTCTTAACTATGAAATTTGTCCAAAATGAGTTGTTTTTGGCCTTTGTTTGGTTCATATTTCTGTCAAACGTTATATGATCGAATTAGGAATTCTATCATACCCTCGCACTGCAGCTCCAACATATGCTTTCAATCTCATCCTATTTGAGCGCATCCAAGCTGCAATCGGTTTATGAGGGGGCGGTCCAAATATACAAAATTTTTATTTTTCTCTTTGTATTAGTTGTTGCAGCTGGTGAAATGTATGTGATGAATTGACAACAAAAGTAGAAGTACTTGAGAAACATCAAATAAAAATCTCATTTCTATCAATAGAAAAAAATGAAGAGATATCAAAATGTAAATCAGTAAATGGTGATGATGATCGTATAATTTATTTTTATTTGGCACGCTGAAGTAACAAGGAAACGACCAACAATTACAAGAATATATTTATTCGTATAATTCCACTATTCTTTGCTCTTTGTCTTTGTGTACGACTTTTATTAAACTTTACAATCAAAACATGAGCATATTGGTCTTATTTACTAGTCGATAACATCTCCTTAGAGTCGCACTCTTTCTCCATGTTTTAGAATTAACTCAGAATGGTCTTATCTCCAAATAGAATTAGTAGGTGGAATTTTACAAGACTTGTTTTATTTATATAAGCAGTTAATTATGAAGAGATAGCTAGATTAAAATAGTACAAAGTAAAATTAGAGAAAAACGTTGTCAATTCAATTGCGAATGTTCGTAAAATAATCTTTGATGTCTTCAACGAATCATTATTGCCAAAATCCCACCAAGTAGATTGATGATAACAGCCACTATTGCTAATATCGATCCCGCACTTACAGATTCCTTCACCGGCAACACATTGACAGATGTAGTAAAAGCAAGGCCTACTGCAAGACCAATAACACCCGTTATAAAAGAACCCAATGTAAAGATTTTGCCTATTACAATAAAATTCTGATTCTGATTCGTACTCTGTAATATACATGCGATAAGGCATATTACCGAGGCTGATGATATAAGACAAGCGATAGTGATGAATGCTCGACCTGTCATCATTTTCTGACATAGAGCAGATGTTTTTCCCTCTGACGATGGACACCATAATACAAATCTTTGACATTCCTTGTATCCCGCATATGATGCACAGAAGCTCCATAATCCAATGGTGATTTTTATTGAATCAGATTCTTTTATTTCATTAATTGGTAAGTTCATCTGTGCTAGACGCTTGTTTATTTCATCAATCACTGCCGAACCAAACTGCGCAAAACTCAATTCTTCTGAAACCCTAAAAATAAATACTAACATGTTATTCGAAACACTTGTTGTTTTATGAAAAAGTAATGACGTGAATGGAAAAATCGATGTAACAAAAGTATCAGTATTTATATACTGGATAATCTATCTGTTTTTCTCCTATCATTTCAGAACGAAGATAATAATACAAATAGCTTTGCATCACAATTATAACATTTTCTTATACGGAACGCTTAGAATGGATAAAATCAATTTACTAAACAGTATTGAATGTGCGAATAATATATTTTATACATAGTTGTTACAATTACATATAGTATTGGATCAGATTGCAGTTTAAACTTGTATATAATTTGAGAATGAAATACATAAAGTATGGAAAATATTATGTCGAGAAATTCTCAAAACTTGATATTCTAAGAAAAAAAAAACCGAATTGTCTTCAAAGTATTTTGCAAGACTAGAAATGTCCATCGCGGTTGCCACAATGGTATTGAAAAAAATCTTTCGAAAACTCTTGTCATTATTATCATAAGACTAACATTGTTACAATTCATTCATGAGATTTATTTAGACTCTATGTCTTACATCTGTGGACATCCACATTATAGACAAATTCATGCAATTTCGTAATATTTTCATAAACGGATCTTCCACTGCTGAGCCATTATCACGATGGTACTTTAAAAAATCTTCTTTACCATATCAGTTCCAAAAAAATTGTTGCTACCTGCCACCAGGGTAGCAGTATGATGGACATTTCTGTAAGAGCCGTACAAGATTACAGTTACATACAATAGAGTCATTGAAATTTTTTATTTAAAATGTCTGTGATAAATATCTAATAACTTCTGACCACTCTAATTTTGATCATCAGCAGAGATGAATTACTTCTGTGATGTCAACTCCATTTTCGCTATCGTTTTGTGGCGTTCTGTTCCAACTTCAACTAAGGTTTTTCAAATTCTGCTCGAATAGTAACTGTCAAGAACCATCCCATACTCAATCTTATATTAAAAATTTGAACTCTTTTAATATTGATGTTTCATTATCAATTTTTTCTATTTTTTCCTGAACAAGATATCAAATCGACAAGAGTTGAATTGGAATTGATAAAATCTATTAACTCTAACTCTACTCGAATCCCCATTAAAAAAAGTACCAACTTCGAATTGGAATTGCCCATCTCTGAATCATTATAATTTTTACTGAACATTGGGAATATTTATTTTCACCACTATTAAATAGGTCAAAAAATGATATATGACCTAGAATCTCTATTCAATATAGCGAAGACCCTTTTCAAAAATTTGCAAGATTTAAATGCTTAGAAAATAATAGCTACGTATGAAACATATCAAATTACATACCACGAAGGTAGAGCATTGCTCACAATCAATAAAATACAAGTCACAGTCATAACACTGCAACTAGCAATTGTAAGTGTTCGTTTATCTAAAGCCATTCGTTTCACTTTTTAGATATCAAATGCGTGCCTTGCTCTTTTCTTTATATACCAGTTAAATATTTGCGGAAAAAAATATTTATTTTTCTCTTATCGTTACCAGTAAAATAATTACTGATGTTATTAAAAAATTCTACTGTATGTCAAGTTGCTATCAAATAAAAAAAATCTGAAGGGATGTCTTTGATAATAAAAGATCACTTTCATAATAACAAACAAGAAGAACTATATACTTTTAGTATTTTTTTTTTATGTATTACGCCTTTCTCCAGTATTAGTAGAGAGATGAAAGAATTGAGAACACCAAAAAGATATAATATATCATGATAATAAATTCAATAGACTGTTGTCATATTCTGCAAATAAATCGATAACAAGATTTTTTCATCATATTTATTAGAAAAACATTCACAGAATATTATATTACGTGTTTTTCTCTGTTTTATCAAGAAATGACTGAATTAATAGAGTATAGAACTGTTTAATGCATTCTATTCTTTTCTCTTCCTTTCATTTTATTATCATGAAAACTAGATCCAATATCATTTGTCACATACAAAAAACTATTATGACGATATACAATTCATTTTATTATATTTTATATTTAGTTTTAGAAATTGATGAAACAAGAAATTTTGTACAAAACGTACCCTCGAACTTCTTCTTGTTGACTTATAATCCATAGTACAAAAAATTATTATTTTAATCATTTTTATAGAAATCAGATACTGATTAAAAGATCATATGCTTTGCTTCAAAATTATTTTAGAAATATAAAATTTGGAGTTTCAGTCTAATGATTTCTGAATTTATTTTGATTGTTTAAAAGTAGTTTTTGTTCAAGTTAATTGACTATGATAATATACAAGCGCAAGATCTTCTGTTACTTTGTATTAGAAATAATATCGAATATAAATATTTAGTATGAAAAAATCAGATTGATTTGTCTGTTTAAAAACTCTACAAATGTTGAAAAATATTTTTGTAATATGATATTACTGGAAATACAATGAAGTTTTATTATAACGGGTGAGTCAAAATGAATGGCGCTCTCAGTATTTTTCATGTAACTCATTCATTTTTCAGTGTTTAAGAAAAAAGTTTTTTTACCAAAAGATTTGTCGTGAAATTCTCTACAAAACGTATATATTTTTATTATCTTAAATAATCTCCATTATTTTAAGACATGCGATACAACCGGTTGGTCCAAGAATTGCAACTTTCAAACACAACATTTTTTAGAACTTATTTCTTCTATTATTGTTTCTTTGAATATCACTGTATTCAAGAAAACAAAATATACCACAAGATGCAGCGTGAGAAGCTCTACAAACTACCAAGTAAAGGTTATTTTAATAGTGTACTTTTTGTCTTCAAGTAACCCATGTCACGAATACCGGATCACTTTTAGCGGTAAACCGGTCGAACCGGAAAAACCGGCGGTTAACCGCGGTTTACAGGAGAAAACTAGCGGTTAACCGGTAAAACCGGACAAACCGATGTTTAACCGCGGTTTATCGAAAGAAACCGGCGGTAAACCGATAATATTCCGATGAACTATATATAATAGAAACAGAACGGCTATACAGAACGGGAAAAAAAAAAAAATATATATATATATATATATATATATATATATATATACTAGAAACAGAACGGAAAAAAAAATATATATATATATACATGTACATATGCTGTATTATTTATATTTTTTCCTGCTGAAAGACACGAATACATCTTAACGACGGCAAAGTTAAAGTACGCATTAATCTTTTTTATATTTAAGTTTTTAATATTCACTTTTTATTTTAATTGTTTGGAAATTTATTGAATTTTTTTTAATTCTATACTTTTTCAGATTCATCCTTTTAATATTTATTATTTTTAGATTTATTTTCTTTAACTTTTTTTTATTGATTTTAATAATTTTTATACTTTTTTTTTAAATTTATTTTTCTAAATTTATTTCTCACTATTTTGTGT
>JAJEKB010018346.1:0-21781 GCA_022393335.1 Macrotrachela quadricornifera
TGCAAATTGTTGAAGATATATGTTGAAAAGAAATCTATCACTTGAACGAAATCAATATCATTTTTTGTTTTATAATTTGACTGCACAATAACAAAAATAATAATTGTGAAGTGAGTGTTGATACAGCTATTGATTTATCACTACATGTTCCACATGCCATACTACTGGTCCCACAGCACGTGTTGGTCGTCGACAACAACGAATCATAAATATGAATTTTGTTCGAAATTCAGATAATGAAAGTGCAAATCCAATAGGAATAATCATCGTAATATTGTATGACAAATATGTACTTAATGAATAATAATCAGCACCGATGTTTGATGATAAACCGAAACTATATGCAATGTACAACGATATTGGTGGAATATAAAAGATAAAATAAATAGCTGATATTGACAATAATTGTATTGTCATTTTTCGATAACTTCGCCATTGAACTTTTCGACGTAATAAATGTTTTTGCCATAGGACACGTACAGGAAGACTTATACTGAATATTACTATTATTGAAGTTGGGATGAGATTATGTATAATACTATCCAACATAAGAAATATTTGTGTCTCATTAAAACAAAACGTATAACCGCATAATCTAATTGTGTAATCAAATGTATCATTGCATGACAATACATAAGACATTATTATATAATATATTACAGGATAAATTGCGCAGAAAACTAAAGGGAAGTAGTGAATGAGAAAACGTCTTCTTCTTGTTGATAACCATCTATCATAAAATATTAGAATATGTCGCTCAATTGACACCCAACTCACAAGGATCGTTATTACAGTAAATATATAAAAATCCATGAATCTCCAAATACGGCAGAAGATAGGTGTTGATGACCAAGCTCTACCAACCTGATAAAAGTATAGAAACCATATACCATATGTTAATTGGATAATAAGCATAAGAATGACAATGATAATAATAACATGATTACTTAAATTACGACGAAAACGTCGATTAATCAGATAATAATAAAGAATGAAAATTGAACATCCAACAAATGGATTAAGAAGAACTAATTTACACCAAAAACGAATGATGCGAGGTACTTCCATCAACTGTTTACTAAATGAAAAAAAAAAGATAAATAAACTTGTGTCTTATTTAAACTATACATATCTATTCAATTATTATGTGTGAAAGAAAAACATTTACGTAATGATTACAATCTTTTTCTTATTAACAGAAATCAAGTAACAATAAATATTACCAAAATTTCTACACTTATATGATGAACTGTCAGCTCCCTCTCTTTCTCTCTAATAAAAAAAATTCATTTACTGATACACTAAAGAATCAGTCAGTGTGTCCGTCCGCTCACTCGCATACAAGATAACTCTTCAAAAGCTAGACTGATTGTGATGAAATTTTGCATACAAAATTGTCCCATCAATATCTCGACCGAATTCATTCGATTATAACAAATAATGTCATTATTTCTTGTGCTTTTCTATGTGAATATTGATCTAGGCTAGTTTTGTAAAGAACTTTTTTACTTCACTATTGTAAGGATGAAAGATAGGATTGTCCGTGTCAATCAGAATTTTGTAAGAGTCTTTCATAATGCGTCCAGAACAATGCTATGTTGTGTTTTTAAAATAGAAAGATTGAGGAGAGGGAAGAGAAACCGTTATTTGACCTATGATTTTGTCCATTCCTGCAGAATACAAAAGTCAAATTAAGGAAGGTATCTATAATGATTGCCAGTAGTATTGCATTGACTGCACGGAGAATCTTAACCATGGAAGTGATTGTGTGTTTGTCTAGAGGACACTTGTTTAAATTTATAGTCAAAAGATCCATTGAATAGCTTCGATCCACGCTACTTATTTTTGCTTTTTGAGTATATATCGCATTCGGATTTAAATTCGAGGTTTCTACACTCATTAATCCATAACAGTAGAAACGCGATATATTTCTCATTAAACATATTGAATGAGATGTGTTTTTTATTCGAATTATAATTTAAAATAAGATAAAAATGATGTTTCAATTTGAATTAAATATCAACTTACCAACTTAATATATTTCTAATAAATATTTCTTATTTTATCATGTTATAAAAAAATGTTTATCTATGAATTGTCCTTAAAATGTAAATCGAGATTGTGTCACCACGCACAATACATAGCTTCTTTTATATTGTAATGCATTTTATTGTGACCCTTTATAAAATTATTTTTAATGCTTTGAAAAAAGTTAATTTCCATAGTAAGATATAGAAAGATATCTATGTAAATATAGTATTACACAATAAAAAAAAAAAGAAAAGGAATGTTATCAATAGAACTATTATGTCGTTTGAAAATTATTTATTTATGTAAATTCTTTTCACTATTGAACAAAGCATATCAATTTCTTTGTTAATTCAATGTAATAAAATCTGCTTGTGATGTCAATATTTAATATTAAAAAAAAACGAAACATTTTCTGAGTGAGGGTGAGAGATGAGGCTCCATCCTCAAAATATTCAGATTAAATTGATTCTGGAGAGAAACACTTCTGGTAAAAATTTCAGTTCTATGGATTTTTAGAAGAATCGATATAATTTCATCATAATATGAGCTATAGAGCTCGGCATGATTTCAAATTAAAGCCTATCTCAAGACGTAAATTTTCACTAGACAGAATTTTTAAATTTTGTATCTCATCTTACAAGAAGTATAAAACACAGTCATCCGACGATAGTAAATTCTACTTTTCTCAGCTCGGGAGTTTACTTTAAAAAAACTGGTTGATGAAAGATTTACTTTCGTTACGATCTTTAAAATAAAGCAAAATTATTGGATATAGATTGAACCTGAAGCACGTTGTATCACTTTTCATATTTGAAAACCACCTTCTGAGAACTACTTTATTTTTTATTCAAATTTAAAAACAAAAGTTTTAAAATGGTACTTTCTCATTATATTTCAGTGGAATTATTTTAAACACGCAATAAATGGAGTAAGCTAGCATTATCTAACGTGATCAATATAAAAATGTTACTGACGATTGATCAAAATATTTCTTGCGTGAATATGTAGTAAAATGTCTCGTCTATAATATAGTGAATATGTGAACATTCTTCGTTCTTCAGAAATGCTGATTTATTCACAGGAAAAAACTAAGTGAATCGAATGAACTAACTCAATGAACGATCTCACAGCCTATATATACTATCAAATGTAATATTTAAGCATACAACGTCCGAAAACATCATATAAGAGAGAGTGAAAGAAAAACTAGTGAACTGCAAAATGACTTTTTTCCAGTTCTGGATCCGGTCTCGGTTCTATTGGAAATGTTTCCCGCGACTTTGATCTCCATTATGTAGATATGATTCTGTTTCTAGACTTATGTAACGTTTTTTTAACTACTATACGAGTGATTTTAAATAGATATTATTTCAAAATTGACGCTGATTGCATGAAAATGTACAGCAGCTGAACGAGATTACTATTATCAGAAATAGTCGTGAAAGAATTTTTATAAGATTATTCATAGATTACTTATTAACTTCTCTTCTTTTTAACAAGCAATGAATTATCCTTTTGGATACACATCAATAAAACAACAAAACTACAAACCTTATGCTAGAAAATAGTAATAAAATGACAAAGAGTATAAATAAAGAAATACGAAAAATTTCGTCAAACCAAACTTATCAAACTTATATTTTTCATACCCAAAGACTCATACAAAATATGAAAAGATACAGATTACTGGACACGATGTTAGGATCGATTGAAGTAACTCTACAGAACTTGCTTTGAAAGTGGCCAATTTTTTAGATTCTCAATTGGATCGCAATTAAAAATATGCAAAAAATTTATAGTTTGTTTTTAACAAAAAAATGATCAGGATCAGCTAAAAAATTGGTCACGATCCCGGTGCCGGTCCCGATAAAAAACAGAATTTTGGTCTCAGCTTCGGTTTTTAGCTTCAAAGGAGCTGCGCTGACAAGCTGTTTTCGAAAAGTTTAATTTTTATTAATCTGTATCACAACTTATTGACCAATTTTGACGAGCAACTGTCAATCCGTGTATCAACCAATTAAAAACATAGACGAGATGTGTGAAAATAATCTTTCGATCGCATTTGTATTACTCATTTGTGGAATCTGTGCAACGCATCCACAAATTGTCGCTAATGATCGCATTGAATTAAGTAAAGATGCGATGAACATATCACATATGCCAGATACCAAGCTCTCAAAAGAAGAAAGAATAGCAACGCAAGAAATTTTCTAAAAGTTCTGTCATTTACTTTCGTAAAACGAAGTAAGCTAATTATTTTTTAAATTCGGTTTGATCTACTTTAGCACAGAAGACGACGGACATCTTCTTTATATTAACAGTAATGGCGTCGATTGTTGTTGTTGTGACCCTCAAAATCTACCTATTTTCTCTTTCAGGTAGAGGATTGAACAGTGTATCGTTGATAGTTCAGTTCAGTAGCTTACGATTTGTTCTTACAGAGATGTATATATGAGTCAAGAGCGCGTCCATTGTACCGTTCGTGAAAAAAAATCGATAAAAATAAATTTACTGATAGGAAAAAACTAAGTGTTGTATTTGATGGAGCTATGTCGAATGTGTATGAAAATACTATTTTCCCTACACTTTCCTGTGATATGGTGAAGATTCACAGTATAACCAGCTAAAATGCCGTTCTACATACACCGTGACCGTCATTTTTTAAAAACTTGTATAAAATTTTTGTATTAACGAAGTTTATGAAACAAACCTGTTTTATTTCTCAAATTATTTTCCCCCTAGTTCACTTTGAATTTCAACCAAAATTTGTTCAAATCAGATTTCGTTAAACGAAATGCCAATGATTTTAATGCCGTCCTACACTTTTTATCACAAAAATGTTGCTCTACATTTTATTAGTAAAACTGAATTTTCTTTCGAACGGAAAAAGATTTTCGCTTGATTTTTTCGAATATTGCTCTACTCTATGAGCTGAAAAAAGGATCAAATTTTTGTGACAAACGGTTGAGTTTTCATTGAGTTATAGCAAAAGCAAAATTAAGAATGTCGCCCTACATTTTGTCTAAAATTCATTTTTTTAATCTTGTATAAAATTTTTGCGCTAACAAAATTTATGAAACAAGCTTCTTTTATTTCTCAAATTATTTTCCCCCTAGTTCTCTTTGATATGCAATCAAATTTGTTCAAATCGAATTTCGTTAAATGAAATGCCAATGATTCTAATGTCACTCTACACAAAAATGAGAAGTGTCTTAACGCCTGTTGCCCGTAATTTTTCATTCATAAAATTTCGTTTAAAGCTAAAATTAAAGATATTCGGAAAGCTGTTGACGAGTTCTACAATTCTAGCTGAAAAAATAATTTAAAAATAACCTCAATGGATTTTCAAAAAATGGTGTTCTTCCGACAGATGACACTAAAAGACCGGTATTTGAAATTGTTGTTATGATTTCTCGGGAACTAAAACGGATAGAAACTTGATTTTTTCAGAAGTGAATGGACACACTTAGACCATTAAAATTAAAAAAAAATTATCAAAATCAATTGAGCAGAACTCGAGTTTAGGCATTTTTCTTTTCAGAACCCAACAGCACAATGGGCACGCTCTTCACTCATATAAGTAATATTGGTTAGAAATAGCGTACATGTGTCATTACAAAATAAAAAAAATGCACAGGAGGATTGAAAAAAAAGACGACTAACGTTAGTCTAAAAGAACAAATTAACAAAAAAGATATGACGCATTTTGTTTTGCAATCTTGCCTATCTTTATAGAGTGAAGTTGTTCTTCTTTTCATGATTAAGCAAATATAACTTGCAAAAAACTCAGTATTTTTCTTCCAACATACACATGTGCTACAATTGTTAACAAATCAAATATGCAACAAAGTTATAAAGCTGAGTGTATTTCGTTAATAAGTATTTTTTTTTGATCTGTCACATATGCACCAAGAGAAGAAAGAGCGGAATATCGGAGTCCTGGAATTCTATGAAATCCTAGATTTATTTGAAATGCTACAGAATCCAGTGAAGTTCCAGAATCTTTGAAAATTGTACACTATCACCTTCGAGTTCAGAACAAAAGTTTTTCATAGTTGAAAATGATAATACCAAAAAGAGTACAGGAATTTTTTTATACTCACAAATTTTATTATCAGAATAGGATCAAGGTTTTTTATTTCCTGAAATACTATGTTCAAAAGAGAACAAAAGTATTCTCTTATTGAAATTTTTATATTTGGAATCTCAGTGCTACGATCGACCATATAAGTTTGCTAGAAGTCTTGAGGAATTCGGAAATTTCAGATTCGAGGATTCTGCCGTTTATTCCTTGATAGACACTTATGAATGAGAACAATGAGAAGACAAATGAACAGAAGGAATGATATGATAGTATTTTGTAAACCACCTATATAGTTTTTGTCAGTAAGTCAATATTATGTAGTTTAATAGTAACTTATTCAATCAATGGAATTTTGCGATCTTCATTCGATCATTTTCAACTTTATAACATGATAATATATATTCAGATGGAACACATAAACTACATTATTTACAAAATTATAGTAGAATACAAAAGTTGAGTTTTATATTACATTAGGTATATTAGTATTAGATAACATAGTTAATGAAGTTCATAGTTAATGATGTATAAATTATTACATGAAATAATATATTTTCCTATTTTTCTATCTTGCCATTGTTTTCATGTTAGTTTATGTATTCCATCTGAGTATATATTGTCATATTATAAGGTTGAAAATGATCGAATGAAGATGGTAAATTTCCAATGATTGAATAAATTATAAGAAAATCATGTTATTTTCTCTTACTACACTACATAATATTGACTTACTTACAAAAATTGACAAAAATCTCAACTTTAAAAATAAAATAAATACATTATTTTCATTCACCTATACAGTGAATTCAACTTATTCAAGAAAACTCTAGCGAGATAACCATCCGACGTTTTATTAACTTTCTCGCTGATATCTCAAAGGTATTTATCGGAAAAATAAAACTACAAAAATTCGATCTGAAGTTTACCCGCATATAAATGCTATAACCCTTAAAATATTTTAGAAATTTCAGTCAAAAAGAATATTCTTTTCTGAAGATATTGAGTTTTTAAAAACTAAAATAAGGAACATTCTTTTATGACTAACATTTAAGATGTTCCAGAGATCATTAGACTTATATATGGATAAAACTTTAGATCGACATCCGATAACTTAAGTTGCCCAGTGAATACTTCTAAGAAATACCCTCACCCTCACACTCAAAATCTGCGTAGTTTTATTATTTACATCTTAATGATACTTTACAATGAGCATTTCTTTTTTCTAGTTTTAGATCGAAAAGAAATGTCTTCGTCACAAACATCCAATAATTCCAGTACTCGTCGTAAACTAGCATTTATACTCGGTAATGATACTTATTCTGAATATCCGTTGCAAAATTGTGTCCAAGATGCTGATGACATTAGTAACAAACTAAACACTATTAATTTTGAAGTAACACCAAAGAGAAATTTAATGAATGAAGAAATGTATTCGACGATTGAATCTTTTATTGGTTTAATTAAATCTGATGATTTTGTCATTTTTTATTTTGCTGGACATGGTCATCAATGGGGTGACCAAAATTATTTAATTCCGTGTGATAATGGAAAGATCAACAATGCCAATGATATGCAACGCTATGCCATCAATGCTCAGTCTATATTAGATCGTATGGCAGCACGACAGCCATTTGTTGTTGTTTTTCTTCTCGACTGTTGTCGAAGTTATTGGACACCTAAGGAAGAAAGACATCGATCAGAGTGCACGACTGGTCTTCATGATATGCAAGCACCAAATGAAACGATCATTGCATTTGCTTGTGCAGCTGGAAAAAGAGCATCGGATCAATCATTAAATAGTCGAAACGGAGTATTTACTAAGCATCTACTTCGACATATAACAACTCCAGGGTTAGATATTGAGCAAATGTTACGAAGAGTAGCGGCTGGTGTTGCAGAAGAAACATCTAATACACAACGCTCTTATCGTCACAGTTCTATTATGAAAGAATACGTCTGCATTGTACCTGATCTTCCTAGGAGAGAAGAAGACAAACAATATTTAAGCACTACAAAAAGCTCCACCCGAAATGAGCAGGGTGCTGCTGATAGTGAGTAGAAACGTGTTTCAGTATTTGATTTTTATCTAATGCATTCGATAAATCTTTCCACAACCATGTTTTATGATCTTTACATACCTTTAAGATTTATATTATATACGCATCATTGATTAGAATAGACTCAGAATTTACAAGCCTTCATCAGTTGATCATCCAGCAATCGAAAAAACTTTATATCTCCTTATAGTTATCTATCTGTTCTGAAAAAACTAAACCAATCATTAGTACTGATCATTCACTTACTATTATTAAACGCGATGTTTTGTTCGGAAAGAATAATCGAATTTTAGAAGAATAATATCATTAGAGGTCTCTTTACTGATGAGAACTGTTGTGGCAGAAATGATATCGTCTACCATAAATATATTCTCTTTCTTCAATTCCATTCTGTCACGTCTATACTTGTTCTCTTGTTCTTCTCAAATTTGGAATATATAACCAAATGGTATTGTTAAGATAAGGGCTTTTTTGTGCGAGTTGTTTGGTTTGGAGAATAAATAGAAGAGAAAGAGCTAACAAGAACAAATACTTATGAGGCAGCCTCCTGAGATGCCCATCGAGTTTAAAGACCATCTTTTGGCCATAAGTAGACTTCAATGAGGTATGAAAAATCCCAAAAGGATACGTGTCCTTAGACCTTCCTTCCAGAATTATAGCCATTTTAGTAGAATTTCACCCTGTGACTCAGTATGCACCGACAAATCGAATGATATTATTTCGAACTGAAATTTAGCCAACAGATACCTATACTTGTGGCTAGCATGTGCTGAAAATTTTAACTCAAAAGAATGTTCTTTTCACGAAATATTAAATCGACAAAACTGACTCGTATCCTATGAAAGATGCGCGAATCTCATGTTTTTGAGGGAATTTATTATCTCGTGAAAGGAACACTCTTTTTAGTTAAAATTTTCAGCGCATGTTAGTCACAAGTATAGCTATCTGTGAGCTAAATTTCAGCTCAAAATAATTTTGTTCGATTTGTCGGTGCATACTGAGCCACAGGCCGAAGTTCTACTAAAATAACTACAATTCGGGAAGGAGGGCCAAAGAGCTCGCATCCTTTTGACATTTTTCATACCTCATCAAGGTTTACTTATGGCCAAAAGATGAACTCTATCTTAATATAGTTATTTCTTAGAGTCTATTGATACAATAACGACTTCTAAAAAAGAAAAGAAGAATACTACTACGACAAATGAATCGAAAACAATGCGGTCGGTAAATGTGTCCGTGTAGTATTTGCTTGAAGATATTTATTTTGTGAAGTTTTTGTAGATATTTTCCAATGAATCAAGTGATGATGAAGATTATAATCGCAATCAAATTATGGAGGACATCAAACAAAACTATGTCCAACGTGGGGTATATAAAGGTTATCCAGTGCAACAGAAAAATATAATTCTTCTTGGAAGAGCACGTTCAGGGAAATCGACTCTTAGGTCATTGCTCGTCGATCCTACGAGAGTAGCTGATGAACTTAATCTCCTTTCGGGGACAAGAGATCCTGTATTCGAATCATCGTATCTTCAAGATGTGGGAGTAGTTCTCAACAGTATCGATACACCAGACCTATTTGAGCGCAGTTGTAGTGACGTGATCATACGTGATAATGCCACAATCCTTAGAACCATTCAAATGTGTATCGATAGAGAAATTCATAAGTTGCATGTGGCTTGTTTTTGCATGTCAGTGGTAGCTGGAATCAACATGCAAGACATTGAATCCATTAAACTGTTGGTCAATTTTTTTGGCCCACAACTCTCACGTAATTCCTGTTTAGTTCTAACACACTGTGAATCAATGACTGCTGAACGACGCGCGCGCCTCCGCGATGAACTGCTCGAAGATTCATATTTCCAATCGATTGTGCCGTTTTTCAAATTGGGCATCTTCTTTTCAGGTGCACTCAATCGAGATGACTATACACGTTCTTCTACTGCACTTTATCGTCAGTCCGAGACTATCAATGAGTATCGCACAAACCTCATTGGTTTATTCACAAGTGCAATTGAGCCATCCACTTTTTCAGAACAGCTCATTAGTCAAACCCAATCTATTCGTGAGGATGACGTCAATACGAATGAGCGCCATGTTCGAACTCTAATTCAATCTGACACGAAATGCTGCATTTCATAGAGCATTGATTTGAAAACAATAAAAAGGAAATAGTCTTCTTTTGACTTCAGATGTCTGATATCTTACAATCAATTGGCAATGACGAAGTGAATACAACAGATAAGACAGAATAAATGGTTCTCTCAGTAATTTGTCGTAACTTTCTCATTTTTCATACTATCGAGCTAATTTTGTGAAGCTCAGATATATTTTCGAAGAAAATAGTGAGTGTAAGTTTTAAGTCGAGATTTTTCGACTCCTTCCTTACAGGCACCGCTCTATTACAGACTCTAGCAACTATGAAGCTGAAGGATATGGCATGTGCTGTGAAATTCATGAGGGAAGAGACGAAGAGGAAAGATAGAAGCCACGAAGATCATTACATGTTTTCCTTAGCATTAAACGAGAAAGAACTGATAGTCGTTTAGTATATTTCTTTTGAAGGTATGTGAGTTCCACATTTTGACTCTAAAGGTCCTGCGTTGGCAAGCTTTTTCAGATGATTATTTTAATTTTTATCAAATTTATTAGACAAAAAAAAATTATTACGAGACAAAATATTAATTAAAAAATAGAAAAAATATTTATGAGAAGTAAATATCTCCTTACATAGTATATTATTAGAATATGTTAATCAATATTTTTCCTACTAATATCATCATTTTATAATAAAGCTTTGAATTTGTTGTTTCCCTGTCAATTTCATCATCATGTTAATATGTGAAAGATTTGAACAATATTTAACTGTATCTCAAATTTTTATTTAATATAAAACAGTTACCATATTTTTCTCATTAATAATTCTGTTTACATTATTTTTCAATTCATATGCGCATGTAATTAACATAAAGATTCGGTTGAATACACACAAGCCTTATCATACAGTAAATGTTTGATAAAAAAAATACATTAAACATAAACGATAATTGCCGATCATACATGACTTGTGACGAAAGCAAATGATGTTTATATGTATTACAAAGAAAGCATCATTATGGATAAAGATTTATTTAAAATAATCTATGAAGACGTTTTTATTTGAATTTCTTGATTCGTATTCACATTCAAATTATTAATGGTAAAACATAAAAATTTTGATTTCATATATAGGATGAACTGATTATTTAACATATATGATAACTAAATATACATATTCACCAAAACAAATCGTTTCTTCTCGAGTAATATCAAAAGCATCACGTTTTATTTATGATTGATCTAAATATACAATAAAAATGTTATTTATAATTGCAAATAAGGCATTAAAATAATATAGACTCTGATTAACCCTTTTCGATCCACTCTACTAAATATAGTACAGGTTTTTTAAGTTTCATAGTCTGTCAGTTACGTGCGACGATTAAAACATCGAGAAATAGTTTTCTCTATTACGTCTAGGGAAGTTAAAGAAAAAGTCTAATGAAATTGTGGATCACTAACTCTATTTTAAAAAGAAGAAAGGTAGAGAATGCTCTTTTGAAACCATCAAACGTATTTTGAATTTTTTGCATTGGAATCAAGTTAGGATCGACTTTAGTTATAGATCAACAGTTGATTTTGTGATAGTTCTCACGAGGAAGTATCCCAAATCTTTCATCCCTTTTAAGTCAGAATTATGTACATCATGTAGTTCCTTATGAACTATGAATATCGTGAGAACTTTAACGATACGAGAAAAATTAGTTTTAGAATTTTAATTTGAAACATTGCACAGATATGGATCTTAACAAGAATAGTTTATTGTTCCAAATTTCAGATATTTTCGTTCTTCGTATTTTGTAATACGAATATCGTATTGTAAGACAAGAAGAACAAAAATATTTGAATTTCTAGTCTCCCTAGAGGAACTATAGCGTTCTATTAAAAAATATCGTAAAAATGCGATATCTCAGCTCCAATAAACTATGACTCCAAACTTTTCTGATGACATTCAAAGTTCATTAGGGATCGCGTAATATTCATAATCCCGACTTAAAAGTGGTCAAAAAGTGATTTTTCAGATTTCTAAAAAAGGATTAATAATGTATTTTCACCATTTATATAAGTCCGTTTTATTTTTTCATACTTATTTGATTATAGATTATATAGCGAATAGAAAAAAATTTTAAATCTTATACTATTAATAATAAACTACAACAAGATGGATAATATAACAAATTTAACAACAACAGATCCATCAAGTTTATCCTTTAATGTGGGCAAATTTATAGCGACAGTATTTATTACATTTATCACATCTAATATTGATGATCTTGTAATACTGATGAATTTTTTTACTGTTGCAAGTATGCGAGAATCGGCGTTAAAAATTCCACATGTATTTATTGGACAATATGTTGGATTTGGTGTTATATTAGCTTTAAGTCTTGCTGGTTTTGCACTTGCTTTCGCTGTACCTGTAGAATTTTTAGGTTTTCTTGGTTTTCTACCGATTTTTTTAGGTGTTAAAGGAATTTTTGAAATTATTTGTAAAAATAATGCACAAGATGATCTTCCAAATATTTTACCAATATATGAAATATCAACTGTAGAATTACAATCAGTTCGACCAAGAAATTCTACTACAAATGATCAAGATGATAATAATAGACGTGAAACAGTAGAAAATCGAGAATCTCCTCAAAAACGAATATTAAATACATTAAAACGATCAATTTTGAGTATACAAATATTGAAAGTATCAAGTATAACATTAGCTAATGGTAGTGATAATATCGCTATTTATTCTGCTCTATTTGCTCAAACACGTAAATGGCAAGTTGGAGTTTATATTGCTTCATATCTATTACTTATGCTTGTTATGTTATTAATCTGTTATTTTTTCATTAATTTTCGACCAATATTGGCTATAGCGCAAAAGTATGCACATTATATTGTTCCATTTGCTTTTATTGGCATTGGAATATATATTGTTGTCACATCGGATTGTTTTCCATGGTTATCAAGAGCAATAAAAACAAAAAATTTTAGAAATGGTTAAATATTATTTAACTGAGAGATTTATTTACAGAATTTCGAATACTTATAGACACTGCTGATAATTATCTTTGTTGTTTTTACTAACGTTTTCATGTTAATATTAATAAATAACTAATTTATAGTTCTTTTAGAGATTGTTCATAACGTCATTGGTGATGTTTTGTCATCATTTTTAGATAGCGCAAAATAATGATTATTCTACCTATCTGAAATAGACTATGAATTAATTTTTATTTATTTGTTTTTAAAAACAAAAATAATTATGAATTATAACGTCTTATTGTGATTGTAAAAACAACAAAAATAATTTTTGTTAACATACAGTTTTAGCAAATACTGAAATACTTCTAACGAATATTCTCCTTATTTACTGTACTAAACTGAATACCGTAGTATCTTATACAGCATATCGAGCTCTATTCAAGGGTGCCTAATTCACGATATTTCGCTAAAATTATAAAAAAAATGACCTCTACAAATAGGTATAGTATTTTAACACCATCCTAAACAATTTACAGTCAATACTTCCAGTTAGAATATAACAAGTCACAGATATTAGTCCAAAATTTAAAAAAGATCCTTTGTGTTCGCTATTCCTTCATCGATTTGTTCTGTGAGTACTGCTATATATACAATTATACAGGATTCAATTGAAATAGCATCATTATTTAAATAAAGTATCGAAATACTTTTTGGTCATGGAGAGCGTCTAAAGATGAGAGTAAGAACAAGAATAAGTTGTTCTCTTTATGTGTAACATGCCCATCTAAGAATTAAAGGACTGATATAGTCTAAAGCATTTCGCGAAGATGAGCACAATTTCCTTTTCTTGGTAGCTATGATATATCTTGCAAAGTGATGTAATTGCGATCCATTCGTTTACAGTTCTGAGTCTCTCTTTCTCAACATATTGCTTATTGATTTCAAATATTCTCAAGCTGATAATCTCTTTTTAAACTTTACTGATACCACTTAAAATCAAACAAACAGCATCTTCGCGCAATTTCTTTATAAGTACTTATACTGTGGTCGCTAAATCATCAAATATAAAAGATATAATCGTAGATTGTCGTTTAAAAATTATAGTTACAATTATTTGGTAGTTTGTAAAAGATTAGAGATAATACTCGAGAGTCTTGAAAAGGTAATATCTAAAAAGGTCTGTTGCATCGCTTTTTTCCTATCTATCCATTCACTGTTGTGTTTGGCGCATGCAGCCGTATATGTGCGACTGACGCATTTATGAAAGAATCGTTCTTCAACCGTAGTTTAATGATTAGTTTCTTCTTACATTTTATGTTGTATCTTAGAAAAGTATGTTTGCAATGCAGATACTTAATTGTTCTAATTAATTAATCAACTTTATTAAAAAAAGGTCTTTTTTTTTCAGATACGTTCAAATAAGATGATTTGTGAGGTAGAAAAATGCATATGTGCGAAAAAAAATCTTCAAAATTCTCTTTTTGCTATTCATAATTCGGATGCGATTTGTTTTAGATAAAGCGAATTTGCTCAAGTGTATACGGCGACATATGAGCGTAAGATTGTTTATACCATAAATGGATGAATTAGAAGTCAACGATTTTAGAACTGCTCTTGTTAGAGATTCCAAATATTTCATATTTGTAGAGATTTGTACTTGTGAATTTCCTTTAATAATCATTGAAAGATCATCTGCAAAACAATGCCAATCTAGTTCTAAGAAATGAGAGAATAAAAAGTATATATGTGGTTGGAATAAAAGCGCAGATAATGTACTTCCTTCAAGCACGACTGCTAATATAGAAAACAATCTAGACTTAATGTCTCCTTCACTTACATATATTTTCTAACCTTGGGACCAGTTTTAAAACTACTTTATTAACTCTGACTTGATTGTGATGTGAAAAGTGAGAATATTTCTTTAGAAAGATTAATATCCCCATTTTTTTCTATATTTTTATGGAGTATTTTTATATATGTCAGATTTCGTTTCACAGCAAGGTAAAAAATATGCAAACATCAACTGACTTATGAAACTATCTATTAATTACATCAACAAATACTGATTAGAAATGCAATGGTAAATATGTGATTTATATATGAGTCACTTATATTTTTAAACATTAACAATACTGTATGTGTTAATACCTAACTTAATATCAAATTTCAAGTTACATTGGTTTTCATTTTATTAATTCTTCGAACGATTATTTTTAATCGGTTTTGTAAATATCAAATAGGACCGTCAATATTTCCCTTAGTTAGTTTTTTTTTAACTATAAAGATGAACTTATTATTTAGATATATAACTATGAATAGAATTCATTTTTCTACTACACATATTTTAAAATGATAAATGTCAATGAACGCTATAGAAATCATTTATTATAATAATAATGGTTTATTTAAAAATAAAGTTAATTTCGATTCAAATGTTTAATTTTAATATATAAATTTAATCATTATGTTTTCCAATTGATGGATTTTGTACTGGTTTAATAATAACATGTGCAAGTATTCCAATTGGAATAGCCATTAATGCTCCTTTAGTTGCTGATATGGGACTCATTTTTGTTGGTAAACCAACAATAAGACCTGCTATTCCACCCATAATAGATGAAGATAATGCAAATCTATCGACTCGATTTTGACTTGCAGAATATCTAAGACGATATGCTCTATCCCATATTTTATATTCATTATATTGTTCTTTATATAATTTTGCATGCATCATAGCAATACTAAGGAGAACACCACCAGCAGCACCATATATTGTTTTTGTTCCAACACGACTTAATATTGGAATAATTGATGGATTTTTTCTTGATTTATATAATTGGTAGGGTAATACTGTTACTAATGTTACTGTGGAACCTAATTGAAAACCTTTGTAAATACAATGTAATGTTAATTCACGTAAAGAATGAGGAATCAATGCACGTTGTTCTTCATCTAAATCATCCATTATTTAAAATAGAAATTTTATTCTAAGTACATTCATATATAGGATAAAACTTGTTTTTTTTTCTTTTTCTATTTCTTCTGATGTCGCCTTGTTTGTGGTTATGTACATGTGGTCCAATGTTTTTTTTCTATCATCTCTATTACATTCTGTCAGCCATTATAGAAACTAAAAAAGAAAAATAAAAAAGCAATCAAAATAGATTTTATTTTATATAATAATTTTAACTAGTTCGAATAAAAAAAAACTATATGTAAACAATCTCATAGAAAATATTTATTGGTATTAGTATATTTTAAAAATAAAGAAACATTGATTATATGCGACATCTTTTGTCATTTTATTTTATTAGAAATAATTATTTTCAATTTATATTTTCCTATTAAATATTAAAAAATTCTTAATAGTTGAGAAAATAAATATGAAATTATTCGAAAATATTATTTTATAATTAAATCAATAATTCGATCATACAGCATTTAGCACAAAAAAATAAAGGATATACTTACAATATCCGTGGTCTGTAATCATTTAAAATATGGTTGCACTGATAGTAACAATCTAGATTTTGTTTATTTGCATTGTCTATTATCTATTTTTATTTAAATAAATTTAGATGGAAAAAGTGAGTAAAATTATTCTTGAGTTTAAACGAGAATATCCATCGCGTCTGAAAATCAGCTGCTGCTGCGATTATGGTTTTCAAAACCCCGTTTAGAATTTCGCTGTTTCACCTGTACTATTAAAGGATCTATTGTACTAGTTATATCGCACGAACTAAATGACTAGTCGTAATATTCATTATAGATGATTTGGTCGACAGATTGTTTTTATAATTAAATGTTGTGATTTAAAAATCTTTTGTTTTTTCATTGATTATATTTTCACTAAAGTTCCAACATTCTTCAGCTAATATTTTATTATAAGCTAATGGACTTGTTTTTGCTTCTTTACAATCTGCATGAAATTTTCCTGGTTTAACTTCATTAGATAATGAACAAAATAAAGTTGTTTATGTACCTTCATATAATGATTTTCCAACTGTAAATACAATAAATTGATAAATAAATCCAAAAAATTTTGGTATTCGTCGTGTTATTTCTGTATAAATTAATCCTGGATGTAATGAATATGCATTTATACCTTGTTCACCATAATGTTCTTGTAATTGAAAAGCATGCCATATTTGTGCTAATTTAGATTGATTATATGATAATCGTGGATCATAAGATGAACTAGAAAATTCATATTTTATTCCATTATCTACAAAACAATGTCCAATACTACTAACATTAATAATACGTCCTTTTGATTGAATTAATAATGGTAAAAGAAGTTTTGTTAAATAAAAATGTCCAATATAATTTGTACCAAAATTCATTTCTAATCCATCAACTGTTAATGTATATTTTAAATATGCTGTTCCAGCATTATTTATTAGAATATTAACATGTTCTTCATTTTTAAGAATTTTCTCAGCAAAATTTTTTATTGTTGAAAGATTTGATAAATCTAGATGATAACCAATTATATTATCAGTACTAATAACATTTGCTTCACGTTCTAATTCTTGAGCAATTTGTTCAGCTTGATTTGGACCACGTATACCAAGAATAACTTTTGCACCTAATTTAGCAGATTCAATAGCTGCTATACGACCAATACCTGATGCTGCTCCTGTAATTATTATTGTTTGTCCAGTTAAATCTGTAGTTTTTGGTGGAATATATGAATGACCATGTGCTAATTTTCTACATATGAATATAATAATAAGAAAATAAATGAGAATGATTTAATAAAAAAAGATATCAAAAATATAATGACAATATTTATAATTAATAAAATAAATGATTGCGTTTCTGGTTGATATAATAATGATGTTACAATCATATATAAATAAATTAATCAAGATCAAAAATAATATTTAATCTTATTTTACAGTAAAATAATCTCTCCTGTGTATGATATAATTATCCACTATCGAGTAATTTTGTTCAAATATTGACGATCAATACAAGTTTTTGGAAGAAATATTAAAGGTTATGTTCTTCATTCTCTACAGAAAAATAATATCATACAGGCATTTATTTTATACTCTTTGACAATAACAATTATTAAGCTTATAGAGATTATGTTTTATTATCATTATAAAAAGAAAAACATTGATTCAATATACATTATTTTATTTCAATTCATTTTCCTATGTTTATTTATCTGTTACTGAAAATTGATCAAAAAATACATTCACTCATTTTATTGATAAAACGATTTCGATATTTGTGATATTAACACTCTTCGTCAGTATACTATTTCCTTCTTATCATAGAGATTCTCGAACAAGAAAATAGAACAACTGTTGACTAGTTATATGATTGACAAGAATGGAGAAAAATACTAAACACAAGATTAGATGAGAAATGTATAAAGCAATAGCAAGAAACAGAACTAAGGAAGAAGTAATAAACAGTTAGTATTATAGATGGAGTCGATTGGTGGTATAACAAAAACAGATTTATTGTAAAACTAATATTATTAAAGAGAACAATAAACACTTCTTTTAAACATGTTCCAGCTCCAATAGCGATTGCAACTTCTATTATAAGCTTACACTAGAATTTCTATCAAGCAATAACTATAGCATGAAGACATTCATTCTTTTCTTTTCTTTTGTCTTTAATTTTTCTTACATAAAAATTAATAGAGGATACGTTAAATATCACAAACATTCCAGAATATCTGACATCTATTCATGTTCATATTGTTTTAATAGTTTCGAAAAATCATGACGCAGCAAGTTTACAAAAACTAAAAAAATTTGAAAATTTTTCAGAGAAATATATATGAATACTTTTCGAAAATTGAATGGTGGTAGCCGTAAAGAATATAACAAATAGTTTTTTGTAATTCGAAAATTTTATTAGTGTCTGCAAGTCTAAATAGAGAAATATATTTTTTTTAGACATTTACTCCTATGTGAAAATATATTAGTTACTATCGTGAAAATTTCTTTCTTGGCAAATTTTTGATTGAAATTATTTTATTTCATTTGTTTTTAATATATTGTGCGTAGTTTAAAATTAAAATAATAAAAGAATCGTAATATAAGAAAGTTTTAATTAGTTTTATCTTATTTTAACTTGTTGAGAGTAAACTTATTTTTTTTTGTTATAAAAAAATGAAATTATGTTGCCAAAATTATTTATATTTTGAAAGTTATTAATGATCATAATTATTGTCCTTAGATCTCCTTTAAAAGATACAGCTGATTTATTTTGAAATAAAAAAAAGAACTAAAAGTTTATTAAGATATGAAATTTTTCGAAACAATCAAAAATCCGCATTACAATCTTTATACATACAACGTGAATCTGTTAATTCTCTTTTTAGATCATCTATTAGTATGCGCACGTATAACACATTGTTTCTAGAGAGGTTTTCTTTCCATTATTTGAGGTACAACAGAAAGAAAATGTCTAGCAGAGAGTCGAGTTAGTTTATAGTCATGTACAAGACGTCCCATTGCAGGTTTTAGAATATGACAGTTTTGTTTAAATTTCATGTATAATAAATAAATCATATGAAAAATTAATTCCCTATACCGTTTGGGTGTTTTTCTTATACAATCAGCAAAATTAATTTGTAAGTAAACCTTTTGTCAATTATTTCTCTGTTAGTATTATAGTCAACTGTCGAAATTGGTTTTTGAATCGGTTGTTTAGTTTTTGCGTCAGTTTTTTTTCTAGTAAATATCATATATATGTTGATACATAGTAGATACCATTACAACTTCTTCTTTATCATAACATTTCAGTGCCAGCATGTTGTTTGTGCTTTTCTAAATTTACTCTTACAGAACTATATGCTCCAGTTGATTTTGTATAAAATATTTGAAAAAGTACAGGATTTACGAACCAATTATCTAAGAATAAATTATGAGCTTTATTTAAGTAAGGCTGCAGTAAAATCATAATAATTGAACCCGTAACTTTGACATCTAGAAATTTCATCATGCCAGTAGTGGCTCTTATATAAATTATGAAATCTAAATTCATTCTAGTACGAACATCATATATGAAGTATATTTTGACTCCAAATCTGCTCCTTTTAGATGAAATGTATTGTGTGAAACTAAGTCGACTTTTCCATAACATCAAGCTTTCATGAATACACAAATTTTGATAAGGAACTAAAATTTTTCCGAATTTTTCATGTAAGTAAGTGATTATTGGCTTTATTTTATATAATTTATTATCATACAGTTGGCATTCGTTGTCATTGAAGTATAAGAATCGTAGAAGTAAAAGAAATTTGTTTTTACTCATGATATCTGCAAACATAGGTGTAGAAATCAAAGGATTGGTAGATTAGTAGTCATTGAAAGCTATAAAGGGTGGCCCAAAAGACCTGATTCGATTTGTATAATTAGGTTTTTTTACGTCACAAAGCACATCTTTAAAAATTGGTGCCTATGATAGAAAAAAATAATCACTACGAAAATTAATAAACATTTATCAATGATCTATAATCGATGATTATCATCTCTGGCACATTTTTCAGACAATGTTGATGATCATTTTATAAGGATTTGGTTATAATTGACTCTCATCTTGTGAAATACAATGTAAACAGACTTTTGAAATATAGTGGGATAAAAATTGGGATCCATCATCCGAACTCTCTCTCTCTCAAAGACTGTGCGCGCTACTTTTAATACATCCCTCTCAGTCACATACCATAATTGACATTTGACATTTTATGTCTTAAGGAATTGCAAGAACAATTTCTTAAAGTAGAATTCATTAGATTGTTTTCGGAGCCAATAGAATTCACAACCTTCTCAATGAATTCTACCGTACAATCGGCAGAAATATTGACAAAATAATTGAAATATGACTAGAAAAAAAAGGTTAAAAACAACGTCGGTAAACAGAATAAGTCAATTAGTTAATATATATGCAAACAGAAAGGAGTATCAAAAAAAAGACAAATTTAAGCGACAATAAAACTGAAAACCATGATTAGCAACATGTTAACTTATAAACTGATTGGACAAGACGCCTTCGATATGGTCGAAGTTATCCGAAAACATTGTACTTTTTAGAAGACTCTATTCCAAGTCAATATTCAGAATCATTGATCTGGCGTCACCGCAAATGATGAAAACATATATTTCAAATCGCCTTCTTATAGTTATGAACTCTTGAATCAAGTTAATTCATTCGAATAAATCATTTAAGTACTTGTTCAAAAGTTAAAAGAATAAAGTATAAATAGATCAGTCACATTCTAACTACTACTTTCGATACTCTTCCGCAAAAGAATTCATTATTATTCGTTTTTTATTTCGTTTTATGATTGTCCTGTGCTTTCTATTCACTCATATTTTAATTTCGTTTTCAAAATCATTGTGCACTTGAAACCTTTTTATAGATATGAAATGAGAAAGAAGCAATATATTGATCGAAAATCATTTCTCGTCTCGAATAATAAAACAGACATACCATATATTTTAAGCTTGCATTATTATTAAAAAGAAAAGACAAAGAAACATGTACAACAGTATTT
>JAJEKB010018347.1:0-27591 GCA_022393335.1 Macrotrachela quadricornifera
TAAATAAATAAATATAAAAATAAACGTTAATGTATTATAGAAGAAAAAAAACATCACTCTTCTTATATATTCACTGTGTATAGGCGTGTATAATTATTCAATCGTGACGATATGTTTCTATTGGGAAAAAAAAATAGGGTTAAATAAATAAATGTTCGTATTTTGTCCCATAATGAATTGACGGTAAATATTCCATATTTTATGTGAATGTCTAAACAGTTAGTTTTATATGTAGAAATTACTTATTTTGATCATAATAATATATAGTTGTTTTTATCAATATACATGTACATTGACCTAGATATATTCAATAGTATATGTAAAAAAGACTGCAAAAATACAGATTAAAATTTATTTTAATAAAAATCATGAAAAGACGATTAAATGTAAGAATTTTTGATTATTTTTGACGCAATAATTGATTTTAATCAATTTGCCAACGAGAAATCGAGTTCAATCGCTTAAGAAATACGACCTAATTGATTTTTGTCAAATTAAACTGATTTTTTGTGAAAAACCTGCTATTTTTCAGATAAATCCGATTGAAATCGTTTATGATTTGATAATTGACTGAAAGATGACTCATTTTTAATCAATTATAATCAATTATCTTATGGTAAATCAAATTTATAGTAAAAATTGATTACAATTTTCGAAATCAATTAAAATTCTCAATTAAATGAAATCAGATTTAGGATATGTAATCAATTATAATCAACTTTTTTCTGTTAAATCAGATTTATATGGAAAACTGGTTATAATTTTCAAAGTCAATCAAAATCCTCTATCAAATAAAATCAGATTTATGAGTTTTAATCGGTTATAATGAATTATCAGATATTCGATAAGATATGGGTTGCAGTCAAAGTCAATGTGAGTATTTCAGTTGGATTCAAGCTACTAGATAAACAAACAGAATGATATTTTTGCTCGTTCAATTGAATGAAACATTATAAAATCAGGTGGCGATAAATTTTTCCCTATAGATCATGTATTCGGGTTTGACCACCCTATCTCTCTTCTTTTGTATACTCAATTTGATTGGTTAAATCCTGAGATTTGCTTTACCATGGTAAGTTTTAATAAGTTATCATAGTGAAAAATCTATTATGGTACATGGTATGTTCGACATACCTTATCTTTTTGCGTGTTTGATAGCGCGTAAACAGTTTCTCTTGATCTTGTTTGTATGGCAAGAGAAACTATTTTTTCAACTTTGTAATAGACAAAATAATAACATAAACTTTATGAAGTATGAACTAGGTTAGGAAAACGAAAACAGTGTTCATGATTGGGACTTTCGAAAAGCACTGCTTTTTTTGTAGAGTTCTTGGCATTATTACTTTGTTATTGTGAAAGTTTTAACTGGAAAATGACGCTAAGGTAATTATAATCGATTAAATTCTTTTAAATCAGATTTAATCGATTATATGCAATAAAACGGTATATGTAAGGAAAAAACTTTATATATAAACCCAGAATTTTATATAAGATGTATAGTTTTAAAAAAATCAAGCCCAACTAGCTTTAATCGATTATATGCCAAATAATGAGAAGTTTGATTTTGCGATAAAATCGTTTCCTTTAAAAAAATTTAGCTCGTAGCAAAATTAGCGTCCACAAATACTAGCGGTGCAGACGTATATACTTCTATGCATTTCTGTCGCTTTACTGCCATATTTCTATAGATCCATGGTCCTAAACTCGTATACGTCTATACAACTGCGCCTCTAATTCTCCAAACCGCTCTACTTTTAGATCTCTATACGGCTATGGTTCTATACATCTATGTCTCCATACTACGATGACCCTATATATTTATAGAAATCAGAATTTTACTGTAATACATTCAAGTAAAATTTCAAGACAAATTGATTCTAATCAGTTAAACTATTTTAAGCAAATTTTTTATATTATGTGAAGCAAAAGCTGAACTTTACCTTTAGTATTATCTTAACGTGTTGAAAGTATACAATGCGTTATAATATAATTCTACTTGGTATGTTACAATATTTACAATATGTGATCAGATTTCTTTGTTTCTTTTATTTTAGATATTGATACGAGGTATACGAAGTATTCAATACATAATGACAATGGTTCTTTCTGGTATGTTTTAATATTTTCAATACGAGATCGAATGTTCTTTGCTTTTTATATTTTAGACTTTAAGATATCATATGCGAAGTTTCAAAGTATTATGGTTAGGATTCTATTTGGTATGTCTTCATATTTGCAGTATGAGATTAGATATTCTTTGTTTCTTTTATTTTAGATTTTATTGCAATATATGTGAAATATTCGATGCAGTATAAATATGGTTCTATTTGGTGTGCTTTGATATGCTCAATACGAGATCAGATATTTTTGTCTTCTTATATTTTAGATTTTGGGACAACATATATGAAGCAATTCAATGCATTATGTTTATGATCTTATTTGATATGTTTTCGTATTTACAGTATGACATCAGATACTTTTTGTTTCTTTTATTTAACATACTGGAATATTAAAAACTGGTAGGCGCACGCCTTACACAGATGAACAAATGTCTCGACTAGCTTCATGTATTATAATGAGGCCTGATGTAATTTAAATAATATTATTCTTCGGATTTTATCAAATTGATTGACAAAAGACCTCGCCGAACCCAGATTGAAATCTGTCACTCCACAGAACAAAGATAAGGTAATGATTTTTTGAATGCCTGTATATCATGATATACATGCGTTTAGAAAATCATTACCTTATTATTGTTTCATGAAGTAGAAGATTTCAATCCTTATCTAGCGTGGTCCTATACTGAATTCAACGAAACTTTTCATCAAGCTATATAATCAGGTTACAAATTCATTTCCATGGGTTTTAATCAAAACTACATTGATTAAAGTAACAATTAAAATCTGTATAAGTTGAATTTTCTGCGGATTATAATAGATTTCCAATTAATAATAATCAAAATCATAAGTCCGATTTTTCTGTACCAAAATCAAAATTATAATCGATTAAAATTCGATTAGCTTAAAATTTATCATCAAATTTCACTTGATGATAATCTGATTATTATCCAAAATCGAATTTATGATTTTGATTATGTTCATAGGATGTTCATTGGATACCGAAATTTTTAACCCTACTTCAACGTGCTAACCAAGTGGAGTGTTGTCAGGAGCTACTGCAGGCGTGTGAACCGAATTCAGCCAAATTTCTGACTCGTACAGTAACTGAGGATGAAGCATGGATGTATCACTGTGATTCGCTCGGCTGTCAGAAAGTTACGGTTTGGAAAAAATCAGGAGAAGAGACGCTAACTCAATCCTTTCGGTAGAGATCCACCGGCAAAATCATACTCGTCATTTTCCGGGACGAACACGGCATGCTGCTAACTGACTATCTGACTAGTGAGGAGACAATCGATGACTCCTATTATACTTCACTTATTGAGCAGCTACGTGCCACTATTCTACTGAAGCGTCACAGAAAAATCAAGCACAATGTGCTACTTCCTCATGACAATGTATCTATCTACAAGAGCAACACTGTCTAAGCTGCTGTTCGTAAGACAAATTTCGTCGAACTGAATCATCCTGTCTATTGTCCGGACATTGCACCTAGTGACTATTACTTGTTCAAAATTTTGAAGACATGTCTTCGTGGCAAGAAATTTGACTTTGATGACGAAGTGAGGACACCTGTTGAGAAGTATTTAAGTAATCTTAATTCAGATTTTTTTTCAATGGAATAAGAAGTTTATATGATCGATGGCAATGTGTAGTTGCTAGCAAAAGTTATTATATTCAATAAACGCATTAACTGTTATGTATTGCTTCATATATGAAGCAATAATATACGCTTTATTAAAAAATCAAAATGTATCAGAAGAAGCAGCGTGAAAAGCTCTACATTTTATATAGAACAACTAATTTTACGGTTGCATTGTCTGCATTAACAAGTCAATGAACTTCTGAGCAATCAAATTTCGACGCGGCGAAAAATATCATTTTTTTGATAAAAGATGAATTTTTTTTTCTTATTTCATCTTTGATTTGGCTGGTATCCTCAATTAAACAAAACACAAAACATATTATAGAATGCAACGTGAAAAATGATAACATTCTGAACGATCAAAAATCGACGGTGCAAAAAGTATTTCTATTTCGTATGCGACGACGTGATTTTTTCTTATTTATCACCTGCTACGTTTTATTTAAAAAGAAACGAAGTACATCACAAAATGTAACATGAAAAACTCTGCAATTTACAAAGAACAGTTTATATTATATATGTAACTTTTGTTATTAAAGAGAAAGCAAAATTATAAGCAAGAAACCTAACATGCAAAAACTCCACACGAACAAAAACATTCTTTTTTTTTGTATTTCATAATTTTATCACCCAAGACATTTTCTTTGCAAAAAATAGGAGATGTCATTTTACTTGCGTCCTTTTTATCTTGAAAGTAAAATCAAAATTCTCTGAACTACCTATCGTAGCAACGAGAATTGGCCATTCAGAATACTGTTTATTTTGAAAGAAAATGTACATAATCGCCATAAGTTTTATATAGTAGAACTTTTCACGCTACATCTTCGGGTATATTTTGTTTTTATTTTCATAAAGTGCTTGTAAGGATCAAAATATAAAATTCAAAGTTCAGTCATTTATTGTAAGTCATTCGTTATGTAACGTATAAGAAATGGTAAATTACGGCAAAGTACAAGATTTAGAGGACTGGATTTTTGCATGTATTCCTAAATATGTCTACGCAATATAATAAAATATTTCAATGCAAACTGAAGCTTTTACAAGAGCCGGGAGAAAAAAACTTTTCTAGTACCCTATGTATATATTAACATCTTGAAAATATTCGAAAACGAAGATTATTTTCTACTATATGTAAAATTTGATTCTATTCTAAGAATCAAATCTGAGATTTTTTTTCTCTTTTATGTTTTTTCGTATGAAATCAACAATTGATATTTCTCTTTCATTAACGAATGAATTATTTATTATTCTTTCTTGAGTGTTTCTTTTTATTTTTTGTTTATATAAAAGATGAAAAAACAGAAGCAATAATGCACACCCAAGAAGCATTTTACGTTCTTTCTTTTTTATTTTTAACAAGGATTATTTTATCATTTTGAATTATATAAGTATGATATTATTTAGATTTGATTGAGTATTAAATTGAATAATATCAATTTGAATCTTTGATGGCTAGTTTGAATACTTCTCGAACGAAAGATAGTTATAAAAATAAAAATTCTCGACGATCACTTGCTTCTGATACATCTGTTTCATTAACAACAGAACCAGTTAAACATAGTATAAGTCGTATTAATAATACAAATGAAAGTTATGAAAGTGTTATTTTTATTTGGTTTGATCCACAAGATCAATTAAATATTAATATTATCGGACCACTTCGTGCAATTAATGATAATGTTCAAGCTTTTAATGATTCATCATTATGTTTTGATTTTATACGATCATCGAAGGAAAAAATTTTTTTTATTTGTTCATCAAGTAATAATGAATTGATTAGTATCGTACATGATTTTACTGCTGTTGTAGCAATATTTATATTGAATTCAAATGTAGAAAATATTAGAGGTGATTTTCCAAAACTTTTTGGTATATTTAATCAACAAGAAGAATTATTTCGAATACTTAAAGAAGTATTTGATGCATTTGAACAATTACAACTTGAAGAATTTTCATTTGAACAAGATAAAATATTTCTTTGGTCACAATTATGGAAAGAAGAGGTAAACAAATAAATATTCCAGTATAAAAATTAGAAAGATATCCTTAATCTTGATCGATAATCCTTTTTCTTTTTAAAAATATTTTTGATTAATCAAAAAATTCGTATGTTTCAGTTGATAAGTCGAAAAGTATCATCAAATAAACAAATATTTATTGAAATGACTAGAAATTATTATCGAGATAATACTAGAATAATTGGACTTATTGAAGAACTTGAAAAATCATATCGACCTGCTGAAGCTATCAATTGGTGTCTTCGTTCTCCATTTCCTACACGTTTTCTTCTTCATGCACTTCGTTCTCATAATAAAACACAACTTAATATTTGTCGATTTTTATTTGCTGATGCTTCACGTTTCTTTCAACAACAATCTAAACATAAAACTAGTGAACAAGTTTATCGTGGTATGAAATTATCAAATGAACTTCTTGATCAATTTGAAAATCATATTGGTCAACTTGTTTGTACAAGTGGATTTTTTCCTTGTACAAAATCAAGAACAAATGCTTTAACACTTGCTTCATTACCAACATATCGTCCTGATTTTTTACCTGTTTTATTTAAAATTGATTGTGATGCATCATCATTATTTATTGAATTATCAAGTAAACATTCATTACCACTCATTATATTTGATGTTTGTATAGCATTTCGTATTGTTTATGTTAATCGAAGTCAAATGTCAATTATAAAAATGAAAACAGAAGGTGAAATTGGAAAGAAAATTGCTTTAGAATATTTAGAAAAATATAAAGGTGAAACAATACAAACACTACTTGATGAACTTCTGAAACCTCCAAAACTACCTACTCCTCCTCCATCACCACCTAGAATATCAACACCACCTCCACCAAAACCACCTACTCCTCCTATACCTGAAATACCAGCACCAATTCAACAAAAAATTTCCATGTACAAAATTTTTTCTACAGAAAACTTTGAATATTTATTCAATTTTATATTTTCTAGAGATCCAGTTATAACTGTCGAAGAAACAAAAGCACAGAAATATGTTGAAAAAGGAGATATTGATTTAGCTTTAGTAGCTTATCGACGTATTCAACCTGTTACAGCTCGCGTACTCAATGCAATAGGACAATTATCTGCTGAAAGAAAGGGTGATTATGATTATGCTTTGCAATGTCATAAACAAGCACTTAAAATGCAAGAAGAGGTAATTTAATCTATTTTAATACATTATCAATAAAATTTTTATTTTCATAGTCTGGTGAAGATATTTCTGACACTCTTACTTATCTTGGAAATGTTTATCATAATCGTCATGATTTTGATTCAGCTTTGGAACATCATACACATGCACTTGAATTACGTCAATCTAATCCAAACACTGAATCAATTACTATTGCTTCTAGCTTTTTTGGTATTGCTAATGCTCATTGGGCTCGTCATGAATATTCCAAAGCGATTGCTAACGCTGAACGTGCATTAACGTTGAGAGAAGCTCTTATACCTCCGAATGAAACAAATGTAGCTGCTACTCTAACTTTGTTGGGCAATATTTATCAAGATTCTGGTGACAGTATTCATGCTCTTGAGTTATTCAAAAAAGCACTTAATCTTTACGAACATACCGTGCCAAGTGATTCACCTATATTAGCTGAATTATTTTATAATCTAGGCACTATACAATCAAGTTCAGATGCATTAGCTGATGCACAACATAGTTTGGAACGATCAGTAAAAATTTATAGAAAACTTTTACCTAGAGGACATCAAGATCGTACATCAGCAGAAAATGAACTTCAACGTGTAATTGGATTACGTCAGAAAAATAGGACAAATTCACAAACAAGCTCATAAATATTATTTGTCTTAAAAATGACTTCATAATTTACATAATAAGATATATCAAAATGTTATTCGGACAATTATTAGTTTTTTTTTGTAATTTTACATTTATATAATGAAAAGATAGATGTAATCTAGCTTAGTTATTGGCAGACAATGATTAATCAAGGTCAATCATTGATGAATCATGCAAAATTGGTAAAGAATAGAAGAACATAGGCTTTAGTCGATTATTTCAACTATTATCATTATTAACACGTTTATTGATCCATTCAACATGCATACCTTTTTTTAAATTTTACCTTGCTTTTCATATATTTTATGTAAATCTATATTTTTAGTTATTAATAGCATTTTTTCAAATGCTATATGCTTCTTCGAGAAGACAAACGAAACAAATAAGTGGAAGCAAAGATTCTTTTTTTTTTCTTTATAATTTGGCTGAATATTCATATAGAATCAGACTTTTTGATAAATTCATTGTAAACTTATTAAAATCAATCTTAATTCTTATATGCAGTTAATAAAACGACTGTAAAAAGGATATTTTTGAATAGAAAGAACATATCTCTTGAGAAAGTGTAACAAATAGAAGAATATGTTTTATTTAAATACATACATATAATTGATACAGTGAAAAATAATTCAGTATTGACAAACTCGATAGATTGTTGACAACGGGAAGGCGTCGCTAATTGGCTAGATAGAAATAGAGAAATCTTGTTAATAGTACTGTTCATCGTTATACACTATTCAGATGTTCACGGCGTACGTTATTGAACGATAACAACCGGTGAAAGCAATATAAATTATGTGTTTGAAGATTCGTGTTTTCAAATAGTATAGATAACTGCGTATTACTGGCATTATTTATCCCTCAGTCCCAGCCTCGATGTCAGTACATTTATCGATTTCCTGACAATTTGGTCAATAAAACATTTTTCGGATGCGATACAACTAAAGAAGATAGTCAAACTTTCTACGAATGAGATACAACCAGCTGGCTTCACTCTCTATTAGCTCAAATAGAACCTGACAAGTAGCAGCCAGATTGTAAAGATTCTTTAGTGCGATTATACAAACTAAGGTACATTCCTAGACTGTAGATATGGTTGGTTTTACATACGTAATATTCGAAAATATAACTTGCAACAATGGTTTTAATCATCGATTGGCCATTTTTCGATTATCTTCATTATAGATGAATCGTCATCCTTTAGTGGTCTTTTCCAGTCAGCCACTCTTGGCGATTCTACTCATATTGCCTTTCTAAACAAGAAATATGATGACGAACAGGAATTCCACGGCCGTTTGAACTTTGAGGAGGGAAAGAATGTAGAAAAAAAATTGGTCGAGATAGTATGTTCAAAATACCAACCAATCTCTAGAAATTTGTTCAGTGTATTTTTTTGCATATGCAATATCACTCAATTAATGTTACAGCACAAATGATGCACATCCGAAAAGAGAAGAGTAATACATACTGGGACGTTCTGAGCTAACAAGGATTACGAGATACCATTATATTTTCTTCGGGCAGGGTTGATACTATTTTTTGCTATACATATTTCATCAAATTTTTTCGAATCAGGAACATTTTACTCAATGAAAAACACTCCAGTTTACTTTCTAGTCTTGTATGAAATAAGATCAGCTTTCTATAAAATTCGAAAAAGGTTCTTGGCACTTCTAACGTTGAAGGCGTTCAGGTTAGCAACGGTTGGTCAAGGTCATGCTTTTCAGAGAATGCAATGAATCAATATTTCTCAGAATTAAATTTTCAGCCTGTAAAAACTGATTACACTTGTACAACTGATATTATTTTTCGGAACGAAAATTTCATCGGGTTGATCGAAAATTGTGTCATTCTGAGTCATTTCTCACTCAGAAACTGAATACAAACTAAAAAAAATTCTTAACGACTTTTGTCAACAAAGGCAATCATACTTATCGTAACTGTTCAATAACGAAGATCTTTAGCCGTAAAACAAATTATAATGTGTCTAAAACGAAAGATCAGACATATTTTGAACCACTTGTGAATTCATGGCGGTTGCTAAAATCCTTTTTCGTTCTGTCACTTGAACAGGTAAAATGTAAGAGAGAATTCCGTTTTTTCGCTGTACAGTCTTTGTATATTGTGCCACGCAAATAAAGAACAAATGAATTTTTTCTTGTTGTCTACTTATTCAAGTGAGAGAACGAAAACATGATTAGCAGTGAGTGAGTAGATGATTGCTATAATTTCTTGTTCCTAATATTTGCAGTAGCTGTTTAAAGCAATACTAATGAAGCGATTACTAGAAGAATGTTTACAGGTATTTGTGGTGTATCACTTCTCTATGAATATTGCCATCCATAGCTAGATGCTGTATTGTGTGGATAGTTAACAACAAAATCACTTAACGTCGATGTCGAGATAAAACAATCAGTTTCACATACGATCGATTACTGTCTCTGTTCTTGATGTTACAAGTTAATGATGCCCAGCAAATTTCATCGAAAGCAATGCTGAAGTTCAAATATGGTAAAACGAAAGGTTGTGCTGTACTAAGGTCCTTGAATTGATTTATTCGTTATTGAATCAATGTTACTGTCGGACGTTTTGTGTCGATGATGGCTGTGTATGAGATAATTTAGTGTAATATTTGCTTTACTTCTGAGCTTCTTAAAAAGTGTCTGTCAATATTGCGCCGAAAGATTTATAACGATCAACATTTTCCCAAGCTATATCTCTTGATATTTTGACATTCATGATGGATACAAAAATAGTCGATATATGTTTTCTAACTCAATTTTGCGCGTTCCGTACGGTAGCAATATAAAAAATCTATCTCTTATAATCTGTTTGATTAAAAATCAAAAAATGTTAAAACTTAATAGAATTACAAACATCAATTTGTTATTGAATATTTGTTGATTTTCCCTAGTATTTTATGAGTTGAAATAATTCTTTTTATTAAAAAGAAGTTGTTTTTAACGAAAAATAACGGCTTGTTCTCTGGCATGAAGAATCGGATGAAATAAAATAAGTTTGTAGTTTTTGTATGGATTGTTTTCAATATTCAATCCTCATCTGGTTGGTCATTTTTGGTCTTTCACTTTTGTACCTTATAGTGAGAACAACTAGTTGTTAGTTGGTGAGTTTTAATAAGACTTATTTTAGAGGAGGTCTTTAGGAAATTTTTCATGTATTTCGAGGAAACTTCATTAAGATTTCAGTATTCAAGTATGTCAATACAACGTGGATTTTTTAGAAAGATTGTGAAATTGAAGTCATAGCAGATAGTTAACAGCAAAAACTGATCTTTAGTATTCTAATCGAGAAATATTCTTCTATAAACCGAATAATTTTCTGTAAGAAGTCAAACCTTAATCTGGTAGTTCGTAAATAAACAACTTTTTGTCCGATGATGCCGCCATCGACCAGTATATCCAGGCGATCTAACTATTCAAACATTCAGTGCTTGTTTTTGCCGATGGACTTATATACAACAAGGATCTATGTCTCTTTATGTAATTGTAAAAATATGCTATTCTACTTGTTTGATGCTAAGCATAAGCGATACTTCTTGATCATTTTTTCCTTATTTCACCGTAGTACGATTATCTAATTACCATGACTGATAGGAAAAACTGTGAAAACAGTCTTAAAGTTATTGAGCACTTAACAATTTTTAAACTACATCACTTTTATGGATGATTATTATGAATAATTTAAGTAACATTATAAAACATAGTGAACGAACAAATACTATCATATTGATTATTGATCAATCTAAAATGAAATAAAGAATATCCAAGGATTATTAAACATACATCGATACAAATAATAGTTTTTGTTAAAGAAAAAAGTCATAAGCATTTTATCTTTCTGCTACCATTGTTATTCCAGAAAATCATACTATCAAATTATGTTTTCTAGGAATGCAGATTTAAATATTGATAGAAAGGAAGATTTTTCCACATCATCTGTTCTCTTAAATCATAATAGATCAGTAGAATTCGTGTTGATTGATATGATATAAATTATGCCATTTGTAGTGTGGTTGATAAATTTAGCACTTATTTATTGGGAATAATTTCACTTCAAAATTATATTTTGAGAGAAGTAACAATCAAATGGACATATATTAATTGTAGTCAATAATCGAAAGAAATGTTTGATTACTCAAGAATCATGTTTTATCTTCGAAATCGAACATTGACTAAGATCCAGTAGGTTTCTATTGATCAATATGTATACTAAATATTTCAACAAATATTTGTTGTAACTAGAATTTCTTTTAACCATGATTAAACGTTATTTTTCTACATATAATATTTCTCTCTGATTCCTTTATTATCATAATTTTTTTATATAAAATTCTAACTCGATTAATATACTAGATAATTATTTTATTCATATTATTTATTATAATCCATTTAAGACTTTGATATTATTGAAGGAACGAGTACATCTATCTCATATAGGAATCGACTTGTTAAGAAGGTTTCTTACAGTTTTAATCAGAAATAAACATTGTTTTATTTTAATCAAAAAAAAATTCAAATTTGTTCTAACAAACTACAAAAATATTTCAATTTCACTCTGAATAAATACACACAACAAGATAAATGTTAGTCTGATGCTTTTCATACTGGAAAAACACTAAATCGTCGTTGTAAATTTTTATTCATATTAGCAACAGGTATTATACTAAATCGTCGGTCCAAAATTTTATTCAAACTACCAGCCGTATCGTCAGCTGCATCAACCTCAGGTAGATGCCAATTTGGTTCATCTTCAAAATTTTCATATTTTTGAACAAATATTGGTATTCGTAACATTGCACCTGTAATTAATCCACCAACAATAGCCATACATAATGTTAATCCAAGTGCAGCTGCTTGATATGCTGATTGAATATTAGTAGTTCGGTGTTTTCCACCAGTAAGACAAATATCTGTTAAATGATTGAAATAACCCGATCGATTTCCAAAGAAAACTATAATAATTCCTGCAATACCAGCCATTAAACCAGGCATTCCATGTAAATTATTCACTCCACATGTATCATGAACACGTATACGTTGTAATTTTGGTAAAAGAAAATGAAAACCTAAAACAGATACCATACCAGCAACTGTACCAATAGTCATAGCACCCTGAAAACCAATATTTGATGTAGCTACAGTTCCTACAGCAACTCCACCAGCTAATGTGGAATTTTGAATATGTATCATATCCAATTTACCTTTTCGAACAATTGTTGACATAAGAAAAGCACCGATAACTGATGCACATATAGATACATATGTATTAGTAATTGCATGAAGTCGTTCAACACCACTTGCCGTACCAGCATTAAATGATGGCCAAAAACAAAAGAGAAACATTGTACCAATTATAGAAAATAAATCTGATGTATAACGAGATTTTTCAAGTGGAGAATCAATAATATTCGCCCGAAATAAAACAAAAGCAACAGCTAAACCAAAGTATGCTCCTAACAAAAAAAAGAAATAGGTTTTTTTGAAATATAAATTATTTATATTCTTTTTTACCAAATACATGTACAAACATTGATTCTCCAGCATCACTTGCACAAAAGAAATGCGTACCAATCCATTCATTAATAACTTGTATAGGAACTTCAAAAAATGCCATTAATATTAATTGAAGAGGACTAACTTGTCCTAAGACTGCTCCCATTGAAATAAGTATACTAGCCGAAACAAAATCAGCTGTCGATAAACTTTGTATATCAATTAGAAATTTTTGCTTGGAAACATCCCAATCAAATATAAAACCACGCATAATTAAAGCCCATTCAACTGTAAAAGCACATAATATGAAATTAAATCCAATCGCTGAATATGAATAATGACTTAAGAAAGTCATTAAAAATCCAAAACCAATAAACATCATTACATGTATATCAGTAAACATTGAATAATAAAATTCCACAAGACCACGAGGTGGATTTTCAAAATCTGTTACATTTGAAACTGGAAAATAATCATATTCACTGTAAAAACCAAAGAGAAATGCAAAAAGCAATTGTAGAAGAAGTAGAACAATTGGAAATAGATAGGGACGATAATCAAACATTTTTTAAATTGAAATATTTAAATAATACTCTTCTTGAAATACACTGGAAAGATTCACTTTTTTTTTTGAATTCTTATAGTTTTTTCTGCTTTCTGCAGTACTTATATTATCTACCCTGTAGTAGTTTAGGTTTTTTTTTGTTTTTGAGAACATGTTTTTATTCATTCTATCCGTTGATACTTACGAGAGATAAGAGAAAGGATAAGATAACATACCATTTTGTTGAAGGAAAAGGGACAAGATAACAACAACAAAGAGAATCGGAATAGTAAACTTGCATTTAGTCAAAAAAAATATGCTAAAAAGTAAATATAGTCAAAGACAAAAATGTCAATTGATTAAAAAACAGATTGATCTTTATACGCTTAAATACAAATTAATCTACTATTTTCCACTATTGTTTTTCAGCAATTGATCGCTGTCGATTTTGCGTAATAACAAAATGATCAAATAGTATCCTTTGTATAATTATTAATGATGTTTGTTCTATAAAACAATATAGTATATATATTTAAATAATATCTTCTATATTTAAAATATCTTTACTTGTAATATATAATTCTGATGATTCTCCATCAGTTGTTGTCCAATAAAATCATTGAAGATTAGCTAATGACAAATTAGCAGTAAGTGTCAATTCAACTATATCATTATCGTCTGTAAAATGAAATAGTGGCCGTGGTCATTTTTACAATAACTCAAGAACGGAAAGAGCTAGAGAGCTGCCGTTTTCACCATTCGATACAGGATAGTGTGGGGCATTGCTACATCTCAAATTTCATTGGTCGATGCATTGACCAATCAGGTATATTTCTTGATATCAATTATTGAAACACGACTTTAAAGGGCATTTTTACATAAAGTTTTCACTTGTAATGGTGTCATGCGATAGCCAAGAATGGCTTCTATCAATTTACGCAGGGCCGACCTTTCTAGCTTGTATCGTTGAGGAGATATATAATGCTGAGTTCAGGGGTGATATTAGTCTTTTGTTTCCGAGTGATCTGATATTGTCCTATTACAGCATTCAGCAGATAGTTAATACTTAAAAAACTCGTTGAATAACTGTTAGATCACTCGGAAACGAAAGACTAATATCACTACTGTACTCAGCATTATCGATTACCCTCTTTCTGAATATATTTTCCGTCAATCTGACAATAAATAGTCGAAATCAGGGATTCCAGGAGAACCCCTATATCTCCTCAACGATACAAGCTAGAAAGGTTGGTATTGCGTAAATAGATAGAAATCACTCTTAGCTATCGCATGACACCATTACAAGTGAAAACTTTATGTAAAAATTCCCTTTAAAATCGTGTTTCAATAATTGATATCAAGAAATTTATCTGATTGGTCAGTACATCGACCAATGAAATTTGAGATGTAGCAATGCCCCACACTATCCTGTATCGAATGGTGAAAACGGCAGCTCTCTGGCTCTTTCCATTCTTGAGTTATTGCAAAAATGACCACGGCCATTATTTCATTTTACAGACGATAATTACTCCGATTGTTGTAAATATTGATTGTAAATTAACTGTAACTTAATGTGAATAAATAACATCTTCATTTAATTCAAAATAATGTCCAATACGAATAAGATAATTCTTTTGCATTTAATTGATCAAATGTTAATAAATGATATCATTTAAAGGTGACCATGTTTGATGAAAATTAGCTGAATAATCAGTATAAGTTTGTTGAGTTAATCGAAATGTAGCAAGTGGATACATATATAAACGTTGTGCACCAACACGATGTAAGAGAGCACTTGAATTAGAATATTTAATAATAAGATGTTTACCACAAACAACAAGACCTTGACCATATGCAAATTCATTCAAAGGTTCACCAATACCAAGTGAATCATCATTAATAGTACGTCGATGAAACATTATTTTAATTGAACCATGATTCATACTAGCATCTCCTTCAGAACGATCTATATAAAGAAAAATAATGAATGAAAAATATTCGTAATTTATTTTACCTGTAAGAATAGTAAATTGTCGATTATTTTCTTTAATCCAAATTCGACTCTTCATTGGATAATAATTACTACTAACTGGTTCATCACGTGTATAATTCCATGTTGGTCGAAAATTTCTTTCTCGTTCAAGAACTTCACGTCCATTTGCATCAGTATAATATTTTGATTGACTTTTAATATCAGTATTATATCGAAGAATAATTTCTTTTCCAATTTTCTCATCAATTAGAATAGGTCCAACTAATCATTCAATTTCAACATATTGTCCATTATTATATAAACCAATTTCTTGACTTGTCCAATTATTGAAAACAACAATTGCTTTTTGAACAACTTCTGTTTTTATACATGTTCTAAAATGATAGTAGAATAGAAGAGAACAAAAATTAGAAGAAAAATATTTAAGGTAGAACAAGTGCAAAATTAAAGCAAAATTTTTTTTTTGGTTTTTTTATATATGGTTAGATAGAGCTCGTCGAGCTGAGTGAGAATATATATGTTTTAATATGTTTTTTCAATGATTTTGCTAAAAAATAGCGAATATTTTTGATACTATTGAATGATTCAATTTTATTAAGAAAAAGCAGCTTTTTAATATTTTTTCAAATATTCAAAATATTTTCATTCTGTGAGATTTATAAAAATTATATATTCGAATTCCCCGTGTGAAACTGCGCCGATTGAACCTATTTTCAATATCCATTAGCAAAAAATATGCCTGTAAATTGTATGGAGAATACTACTGAGAAAAGTACCAAAATTGGTATGTCATGGATTTATTTTTATGATATCTGAGGGATCCCCAGGCATGAAAAAGGTGAATATCGGTTTTTGCGAAATCAAGTTGAAAAAAAAATGTTCAGGAATAATCTCGTATTCAAACCCGATATGAATAAATTAATTCTAACGTGGCTCGCAAAATGGCCTTATCCGCTCTCCTCCTTTAGAAAAAAAGAAATATTTCACAAACTTTTGTAGGTTGGAAAAAAAAGGAGTTCTGATGATTTATCCAAGGCAAAAGAAAATCGTACCTTAAACTTCTAAGTTTCTAGAAATTGTCGGACGATGTAGGTAGAATTTTTTCACATTCAGAGGAAATTCACCCGAATTTCTATCCGTACCCAAACAGAAAGAAAAGTGATTAAAAGTGTGCTTCAAAATCGAAGAAAGATACGATCAACTCTCCAGACTTGATGAATAGCAGCTACGACCGGTTTCAACCTTGCTAAAGGATCTCATCAAGTGCCTTCAATTCAATACCAACTCTCTCGTATCTTATTTAAGGGTTGAGCATTCGGTTTTCTATCATTCGTGATAGAATGGAATTGAAGCCACCTGATGAGACCCTTTAGGAAGAACGAAACCAATTGTAGCTGCTATTCATATAGTTTGATTTTTGAAAAACCTAATTGAACAATACAATCCTGTTCAGATGCAGTTTGATAAACGATTCTACCTCATCATGATTCAATATCACTGAAGTTTACAATACATATAATCATTATGATTATTTTAGACTCGGATGATCATATAGGGTTCATTCGTTTACTTAGTATTGTTTTTTATTCTTCGTAGAGAGACAATTATATTACACTATATAACAAAACAATAACGAGAAAAACAAACATAACAGAAACTAAATAAATATGAAAATAAAAAGTTGAAAAATAGTAAACGAGATACTATAAAATGGATATATTGTACTGCTGGGTACAGGTGAAATTGAACAATCAAAACCTGAATAACCATCTATACAATGACATATTCCAAATTGAAAATATGAACTTGGTACACAAATACCATGAGCTGAACAATTACCATAACAATATATTGATCTATTAAGGTAATTATTTAATGCTTGTTTAATTAATATTGTTTTATTTTGTATTAATAAATCATGTGGAAATCGACTTGGGGTTAATAAATCAAATATAGATCGCAAACTGAATTTAATAATGACTGGATTTGATAAAACTGTTTTTGACCAGTCTTCAATCGTAGCTAATGGTGTACTACCACCTAATGTTGTTGTATGTTTTTCTTGTATCATATTCATAAATTGATTATGTCTATTCTTATCATATCTGTATTGTTGTAAACCACCTACAGAAGCAAAAAATTCTATTTTTACTTCGTTGTTTATATCAAACCTAGAATTTTTCAGTTTTTCATATGTTGCAGTATTGACAAGCATAGTTTGTTGAGCGATTCCACCAAGTAATATACTTGTTAGAAAAGTATAACCAAAATAATTAAATATATATTCATAAATATATTCTTCAATATCTTTATCATAATCACAACATGGTAAATTATCAATAACAAATTGAAATTCATCAGATAATGCCATTTTTGGTTCAAACATTGATAATTTAACATAGGATATTTCTGCAGTTGTTTTCATTATTGTTTTATTGTATTTTACAATATTATCAATTGCATAACGTGTTGAAATAGAAGTTATATATGAAAATTCAACTGATCGAATAAAAGCACTTCTAGGAATTTCAACTTTATTGATAATTGACTCATGTAATTCATGTAATGTGGATATTGTTTCTGTTTTAGCATCCCATGTTGTCGATGGTAAACAATCCACCTCAACATGTTCAGGTATTAATTTTTGTATGCATGATCCAGGTTTTGGTGAAAGATATTTTAAGTTATATATTGAATGTTTAAAACCATCCATTTGGCAGCTACCAGTATAACAAACAGGGCTACCATAGAGAGGATTATAGCCAGTACCAATTTTATTTGAATTTTCTAACCAATCTGCACTATTTAATCTAGCAAAATGAGCTTGTACTTGATTAATAACTGTTAAGTTTGATTGCGATTCGGTAACAGATGAAATATATTGATATATGATTAAAAATCTAGTTAATGCGAAGATAAATCTGCACGACATTATATTCAACGAATAAGTTTTTCGATGTATCGAGGAATATTATCTATTATACTAACAAACAATGGAAAATTTTCAAAAATTTGTTTATGTATGTGCGCGAATAAATGTATATTTATACACGTGCGTCTAGACTAACGAACATACAGGAAAAAAAGACAGAAAAGACTTACGAATGTAGAAGAATGAATGAACACATAAATAGATGATGTATATATATATGAGCACAGCAGAAAGGAAAAAACCGATGAGGCAGTGAAAGAAACGAAAAGGAAAATTGCCATACATATATGTCAGAATGAAAACATCAGTGTATAAATAGATATATATCTGTAGGAGAAAACCCATATATCATGCATAGGAATAGTCCCTGAATAGTTTATTGAAAGAGTTATTAAAGAGTAACGTGGATTTTTCCATGTTTACTTAAATAAATACCATTTAATTCTTTCAGGATGAGAGACGCGTATATACACCATGGACATTTTTTTCAAATAAGTAGGAAAATGTGCATTGAAGAATAAAAGTAATTGCACGTAGTCAGAGTATGATTCATTACTGTGCTCTGCTTATCTGATATTTTTGTTCTTTACATTCTACAAAATCATATACTTTACTGATTTTTTTCTCTTTCACTGTTACACTTCTATTATCTTTCGTTGATACATGCTTATGTAAACCAGTTGAAGAAAAAGAAATATATAGTACGTTTAGCTGATATCAACGGTCGTTTAGTACTGTTTATACGCACTTTTAAAGTAGATTCGTTTCGTTTCTAAATTTATGGCTTTTTGTACAAAAGAACGACGTAAATGAATATTGGATTGACTGATTTTCGCCTAAAAGTGATAGAACAAATCTTCTTCAAATATAGAAGTCAATGAGGTACAAGAGAGATATCCGGTCTTCTGTGAATAATCCATTGAAACTAATGACTCGCCACTTTTCATCATCGATTAGCGATGAGAGACGACAATGTGTTGTATGCTTCACGACTGTCAAGCGACCGCTCGACATTTCAAAATTACAATTTAAGATCATTTATTTTAATTAGATATTACTAAGATTAAATCAAATATTTGTTTACTTGTGCAATTAGATTTCATTGAAAAGTCGACGAAAAAAGCACTTTATCGACTAGCAGAAGTTGATGTTTAATCTAACATTGAACTAAAATGATCAGTTGTAAACTGATGTATAGCTGAATTGAACTTATGTTTTTATCGGTATTATTTTAGAATTCAAATTTGAAAAGATTAGAATTTCTAGTAAAAAATTGCAGCATCTTTGATGATCTTATAGTGAACGTTTAACTGTTACAATCTATACCAGCACAGACAATCAGACTGTAGAATCTGACAAGGATTCTTACCAGTTTCTATAAGATCTTAATATCCGATCATATATGATAATACAATATCAGCCACAAATCGTATGAGGAATCGTAGTGAATGAAAAACTTACATTAAGACTTATTGTAGGATGCAAACAAGATCCAACCATTTGCCTTGTATAATCATGCATGATCAAATAGTACGATTTTATTGGACTCATTCAACGATAGTTATTATTCCTCAGTTTCAAATTTGATATGTTCATTTATTGGTCTATTCGGCTTTGTTTTGGTAGACATATATGATAACTATCGCCTTAGTTCAATATATATCTCCTCACAATTTTTATTTATGAATATAAAATATATAATCAACTATCGTTAGTTCACTATAACAGAAAAATGAAAAAAATTGAATCTTCTATATATATTTATGTAAATATTTGAAAATATTTAATAAGTATTACAAGAAATTCGATAATTATTGAATGGAATAGTATCAAGTTACAACCATCAACTTCAGTTCAATTTCGATAAACAAAAATAACTTCAATAAAATTTTAATTGATGGATTTTTGAACACAAACAATTGCTTCTGAAAATTTCTATGAATTGACTGAACTTTTATATTCAATACTCATAAAAAATCGATATGAACATGTTCAAACCGTAGGAATTTTCCCCACTCAATGTATTTCAAATGTTCTAAATGTAAGATTATAATAATGACAGATTATGTAATTAAAATTATTGTTTAAGGTTTGGTTGGTTCATTATAAGAACAAACAAATATACTTGTTTTAGATTCATCACGTTTCAAATATATCTTCATTACAAAAGAAAATTTATAAAAAGCGAAATTTTAATATTCAACAACAACCAGTAAATATTTATTTTTTACAAATAAATCAAGCGATACTATTAATAACTCTATCATTTAAATCTTGATTAAAATTTTACAATAAATAATTCATCAGTATTTATGTCAACGAAAAGAACATCGATTGTACAAATTGGAAATGATAAAAAATTTTCCATCATATGAAAATTCTCAATCAAACTCATTCAATTGAATTTATTTTCTTCTTCAAGTAAGTTTTATTTTTATATTTTGAAAAATCTTTTTTTTTGAAAAAAAGATTTATTAGGTGAAAATATGTATACATATTATATTAATAATCAACGAATATCAAATTATCAATCATTGATTTTTGGTATAAAAGAATTAACTTCAATAGAATTAGGAGATGTTTATTCGAATAATCTAACTAAAAAATCCATCAATTAGATTATCATTATCTCGATTCAAATAATAATTGGCAATCAAATAGATTATTGGGAAATTTAATTTTACTTTTTCAAAGATAAAATCACTCTTTATCAAACATAAGGTTTTACAATTCATTCATAATTAACTATTCTAATTGCTTTTCCTAAAAACAAATATTTTTTTTTCCAAGTTCATTTATTCATATTATCAAATAAATTATAAAAAATAAGATTCGAAGTTGTTTAACATATATTCGATTGCTCCATATTCATAACTTTAAAATTGTTGAACGATGAATGATATGTTGAAACAACAATTATGAGCTGAAATGTCGAAAATTGGCGAAAGGTTTTTGATAATATTATTAGTTTTGTAATCAGTGATTATCTTTGATTATATCAATCGTTGATGTGATTTGTTGCATGTAACTTGAATTTGCTACTATCATATTCAGTAATTCTTATTAGTAATTTAAATTAAAGAATATTTTGTATTTGATAACTAAGCTGACGGATTATTTTATATGAAAAAATATTTAACAAAAATAAAAACTAATGCGACATCAAATTACATAGGTAAATTAGAATACAGCTAAAAAAGACAAAAGAAATTTAGAAAAAAATTTATATATAAAGTTAATACTGTCAGAATAATTTTTTCTTTACATATTAAAACGTCAAATAAAGTTGCTGTTGGTATTCACATAACAACTGTTTCTTGACGTCAACATTGCGATCTGTCAAATTGATAATAAATACATCATTCTCATCTATGTAGTGCTTTCTCATTTGTTAATGTACTGTTTTTTTCATACATGTTTGTCTTTCTACTCTCTACCTCTCTCTCTCTCTTACTCGGTAGACTGTTATCACCAGCTTAGCGACATATATTGAGATAGAAAGATAGAGGGTAAAAACGACCGCATTTGTTTTCTCCTTGCATACTGCCAACATTTTCATTGATTGTCCATTTCTTGAGACATTTCTAGTGATGTCTCGACTTATACTTATGATCGTTTTTCTACTTTCAAATGCTGAAACTAAACCAACAGCTGTATTGAAGAAAAGTATTGAAGACTTTCATCTAAATCTATACAAGAGTGTAGTTACCACAAAACCAGACGATAATATATTTTTTTCACCTTACTCAATCAGTCTCGCACTTTCAATGGTTACTGGAGGTGCACGAGGCAAAACAGAGAAAGAACTTCTCAATCTTCTTCAAATTTCATCTCGTGGCAAATTAGATCCATTAGTTAAACAGTTAGTGAATATTAGTCGTCTGTCTGAAATCAAATTAGCCAATCGTCTTTATCCAGATGAGAAATTTCCGATTCTGCCTGCCTTTAAACAACGATTGCAAAAGCTTTATAATATTTCCCTTGCATCTCTTGATCTTAATGCTAAAGATCTCACGCCTGTTATCGATGAAATCAACACATGGGTATCTAATCGAACAGACGGTCATATCAAGAAGGCACTAGATAAAAAGGATCTAGCTACAAGTAAATCCACAAAGAATGCTCTTCTAATAATCAATTGTCTTTTATTTGATGGTATATTTTTCTTTTTCTCAAATATTTTCTAACTTGATCTCTTTTAGCAAAATGGCGACGCGAATTTCAAGGACAAAACACTATGGATGGCAACACATTCCATCCTGATACAGGTCCACCACAAGAAAAAAAGCTCACTTTAATGATGCAAAATGGTTTATTTCCCTACGTTGATTTAACATCAAAAATTGGCGCTCGAATGGTTCATTTACCATTTGAAAATGAGGATCTCACTTTTACTATTATTCTGCCAAATGAAGGTGTTAAATTATCTCAAGTTGAATCAAATCTTACTTCGGAATTACTCAATTCCCCAACTACGACTAATAGGAATGTATTTGTTTGGATACCAAAATGGAAATTTGAATTCGAAAGTCAGCTAGAAAATGTATTAAAAACGAAAATGAAAGTAAACGATATATTCGATGTGAACAAGGCAAATTTAAAAGGACTATCAATGATGAAAAAGATATATCTATCCAATTTGATTCACAAGTATGTTCATTTATCAAATTGAATGTGATTAATATTTTGATTTATTCTAGAACTTATGTCATTGTCGATGAAAAAGGTGTACGAGCTGGTAAGAATCCCTTATCATTTCTTATTTTTCATTGACAATTTATGTTCTCTATTTTTAGCGGCTACATCTGTTGTACGAATCATATTAGCCACAAGTTCACGACCAGATATTGATTTTCTTTGTAATAAACCATTTCTCTATGCTATTCGATACAAACAAACAACGCTGTTTATGGGACGATATGTCAAGGTGATTGACACTAGCAATATGCCTCCAATCATCGATGGTGGACGTGGTTAACATGAGATTTTTGTGCATGAAGGATAATAGTTTCGCATCACATGAACTAATTAAAAATATGAGAAATAAATTTATCAATGTCTATAGATATTAATGTTAGACATCAATGCATTTACACTTCTATTCTTTCTTTGACCCTTTTTCGTCCGTTTTCTTCATCTCACTTCTGACTGTTTTATGCAGTCTTTATCTTCCTCTGTCCATCTTTTTCTTTTCTTTCATTCGCCCTTGTCGTTGATCTTTTGTTTTATTTTATCTCTTACGAAAATAAAACATTTTCCCGTCTCATCATCTTCATTAGGACATTATGGTGATCATATCATGTAGATTTTTTTATATATGTGGCTCCCATCGTTTACCACACATCGTTTCTTTAATTATTTCCTTATACTACGTATGATTCTATGTGAAATATAGTCTTCGATACTCTTTAATTATGAGTCAAATTAATTCAAGTTTTGAACTTAGCGTATATTGTTTGATAATGACCGACAATAGTTAAGGAGTTGCGTTGAACATAGCAAACTGATGGAAACGTAATGAAACTTCCACGACTTAAGAGGGCATATGAATATCCATTTCGATAATCGATTGTATGTTTTCAAAATAATTTGAGTTCTAATTCGATCGATCTCTTATGATTGTTTGAAAACTTTGCTGATTTGATCGTTTTGGATAAGAGAAGAATTTGAGTGACATAAAATACACGACGATGTATCCTTTGAAAACATATTCATTGTCATTCACAATCGATAATATCCTTTTATATAATGATCGTCGGTGAATTGTCTAAAATAAACAAGGTTTTTTTTGTTGAATAAGGAAATCAAGAATTCATCTAGAAAAAATCAATTTCGTTTAGATTGAATTTCTAATCGAATTATCAAATTACAAAAGTATTTTCAAATCTGATGATATTTTTGATACAACTTCTTCAGCATTGTCTCAATATTTTGAGGATGAGAGTGAATAATTGCCAAAATACCAGATAAAATTTTATATGACTATCAAGACATGAATACATCAATGAGAGAAAGGAAGGTATTAATAAAAAAAAAACATTTGAGTTTTTTGCAACATTATTTTGAATAAATGATTTTTTACTAACGAGCGAATAAACCAAATTTTGGTCAACTGTAATTTCATCATATAAATTTTGACAATATTGTTGAATTTAGACATTATACGAAATTACAAAAATATCAATTACTACTGAGAATTTTATTGTTCTGATTCTAATGGAAATTGGACAATACACACAATAGTAAAAACTGTAATTAATTACCTATATTTCAATTAATATGATATCGAATTTTTGAATAACTGTGACAGATCTATCTCTTACATATGTGTATCTTTTTTTTCTTCCTCTTGTTCTTTCTTGATTATTTTTGACTCACATTGCATCATCACTTTTTATTCTCTATTGTTTGTTTCATACACATTAAGATATCTTAATGCTTATTCTTATTTCTTATTCAAATACTCAACATACAAAATTCATTATAATTATATTTCATAAACAAACTTTTACAATTCAACGCCTATTAAATAAATGTTTTAGGTTAATTATATTTTATGTTTCTACATTCAGTTAATCTGACACTTGTTCAAAGTTTAGGACAGAACTGGAACAAAAAGCATTTACTTCACTTTTGCTTTCTTTTCGTTCCATTATTCAGATACTTTTTGCGAATCCTGTGAGTGAAATCGAATAAAGTAATTTCCGTAAATGTATTGATATTCATTGCGTAATTGCTGGTATTTCTCAAGCATCTCAAGAATAAAATAGGATACAATAATTTTAATTAATTCTTTCTCTTCATTAAGTTATTGAGATAGTTATCGAGTATCCTATGAGTCAATTAAAATAAAATAAATTCGTTTGACTCTTGTTTTTCTTTAGTTACGTTAACTCAATTCTTCTCTAGATGGGCAAATTTTTTACGATATTGTTCGCTTACGAGATATTGTATTATATTGCCAATCATCTCGACTTTTTTCCATTTATGCCAATTTCTGGACCCAAGTCTTGACAGGCTCTTTTTCTAGGGCTCTATAAAACTTTAAGAACCGTTATTTTAGGTAATGATAACGATTGGTACGAAGGTTTTTGGACAAAATGTTTGTTCATTTTTCGACCAGTGACAAAAATCAACAGAAATTTCAAAGCATTGGTTTAGAATCAGAATTTTCTGCTCCTTCAGAATTTGTGTTTGAAATTTTTGTATGAATTACAGATCAAGAATTATAAGCGAATCTTTGTAAGGTTCGCAAATAAAGTTTGGATGGAGTCAGTTGAACTAACATATTCAGAGGCAGAAAATCTGATCATACTTCAATTGAGATTGATTGACTGCTGTTATTTTAAGAATTTTTATCACAACTTTATTATTTTCATCGTAAAGTGGCCCAATATAGCGTTAACTCACTTCTTTAGGCTTGACTGCATCATATTTTCAATTTTTCTGGATCAGCATCTGAGCAGTACACATTCTTTACAGTAATAATGTCCTTATTGAATACATTTTATTACCATTCTTTTCCGCAATATAAAGAACGAGATAGTCCTCTGCACGATGAGCCAAGAAGCGAGAATTTCGTAGCAATCCTTCAGACAGAAATGATCGCGCTCATTTCACAATTCTATAAGTTAAAGAATTTCAAAAACATCATTATGTCTTTTACTAAAATGCTGATTATTGACGGAAGCCTCACAAGCAAATAATGTTTTTTTGACACTGAAATTCATCCAAACTTTATTTTCGAACCGTACAAAGGTTGGTTTATAATTCCTGACCGGGCAATCCTAAAAAAAAATTTGGACACAGATTCTGAAAGAGCAGAAAATTCTGATTCTAACGCAATGTTTTTAAATTTCTGTTGATCCTTATGATTGGTCGAAAAATGAGTGAACATTGTGTCCAGAAACTTTCGCATCAACCGTTATGCTCAGATTATTTTTCAGTAAATGAATGCAAGAAAATAAGTAAATATATAGAGTGATAGAGAATTTCAAGTTGCATTAGAATATATAATTACCTGTCATAAAAAGCATCCTCAAAGCTATAAAAATCTTCCAAACTATTTGGGATGATAGTGACTATATCCAGTCTGCAGGAATTTAACTATGAAGATGCTTTCATTGTACTTAATTTATTTTCTAGCATGTAAATGGAGATAAAAATGCAAATATACACGATGATAGAGAACGTTCCGCGCTCTCCGAATATATCATTATTTTTGAAAAATATAACTTAACGGTGGCAATATCTTCAAAACAATTGTTCATTTTTTCCATGGATATAGATAGTATTCGATCTCCACTGTACAGACGTATAAACAAACTAAATTATTATCGTATAGTTTCAATATACGACTCAAAATAACAAAAACGGGACCAAACTTTTGACGCGCATGGTAGAAACAAAAAAAAAGATTTTGCAATGTAGCACCGATTGCAATTTTACTCGCCGATTGATTCTATACTACCAAACTGATGACTATCTTTAGAGTTCTTTTTCTCTTTTTCACATCGACCACTGTTCTTTTTGATTGGATGTTTTCCTCACTTTTATGATGATACAATAGGATATATGAGTCACTTTTACGTCTTTCTGTGTGTTGCAAACCATTTTTATGCACGTGAGATACTTTATTTGATTTATCACATTATCTACCTGTGATGTATAGCCCGAGTTTAGATATGATAATGTCATGGATGATTGCACTCATTGAAACTATCCTATTATCATTATTTTTCCTCTATTCTCCATATAAACGTGGTAACTATCGTTTTATATATTATCAACGTCCTAAAATATAAGTTAATTTGAAAATAAGATATTGTATTTTTTTTGGAGATGAATTTCGAAGAAAATGCTACGGCGATCAATGGTCACCATGACGAACAAACGCAGGGTACTGTTATTGTCTTTTTGTCTTATTCTGTATTGGCAGCATGTGCTTATGAAGTTATCATATTTAAGTTATTGAAAAAAAAATTACCTATTCCTTTCACAGTTGCTGTACTTAT
>JAJEKB010018347.1:47591-71123 GCA_022393335.1 Macrotrachela quadricornifera
GAAATTATTTGTAACTAAGGGCGAAGATTGGTAGTTAAATCCGCAGACAAAAGTCTCCCCTCCTTAAATCTCAGCTATGATAAGACTTAAAGATCTGTAAAGGATCTATGTCTATATAAGATTGATTTTTTGTTCCTCACAAAAGTTTAAAAAATTTCTAGCAGACAATAGTCAGGGTGTAGTCCTAGATAAAAGTCAGTAGTTCATTTTGGTGGAACTCGACAGAAAAATATTTCAATCTTTTCAGATCTCTAAGTGAATCATGAAAATTACGAAAAATTGTTTTTCAAAATATCGGTATGATTATGGTTTAGCCTGACAGAATTTGGAACGCTGATTAAAAATATGTGGTAAAATAGAAAATCAATCTTCATCTGACCGAATCAGATCGATATTTCAGTCGATCTCTCTGGCGATCTCATGAAGTTGTATAATCTTTCAGTACACCTAAAAAAGATTTTAATGAACCTCATACAATGGATAACAATATTGAATGTAAAACAAACTGAGAAGTAGCTGATGCATTTGTCATATTCCCTATTTAATCTCCAGATAGGGTATACTTCTGTATCTGATAAATTGCTATATGGAATCATATTTGAACAGAGCAAAAATTATTATTGTATGTATCAGAGATGGGCACGGTTTGGTTCACAACTTTTCGAATCAACATCGGCTTCCATTTGGTTCGGTTCTTAGCTATTTAATGCAGTTTAGATTAGTATTTTGGTACATAAATCGAGAAAAGTTAATAAAAAAGATGTTTATAATAATGATGAAAATATTCATATATTTTTTTCTGTAAGAAAAATAAAACATAAACAAATTAAGTATATTCTTTAAGGAGAAAAGGTATCCAGTAATCATCAATTAGACTGAAGTTAGTTTGATATAGATATTTCTTATTTATTAACACTGATATCGTATAAATAAATTAAAATGAAAAAACATAGATTTCTACAGATAATTATATATATTTGATAATTTTCTTTGATACTTTATAGTAGAAGCTGTCGAATATTTCGGTAATGTTACGCAAAGAAGTATTCCAGACAGAAGGAAACAAACTGATTTCTGTTACTAAAAATCTTTATCAATCGGTAGAAACGATCAGAAATTGTAATAACGTATCAAAGGCACCAATAATGATGGAAAGTGGTGAGGAATAATTAAAAACTGTGAGAAACCGTTAGAAACTAACACAAATTATTAGAAATCAAGAAAAAACATTGTATTTGACTAGAAGTCACCAATACTAAGGTTACAAATTAAAGACCTGATTTCCATCTACTATTATTGGTTTTTATTGATTTTACTTGTTTTCCAATAATTTTCAATGTTCTAAGAGTTACTCTTGTTTTTAATGATTTTTCGTGGTTTTTCATAGTATCTAAGCATTTTCAATGATATCGTTTGATTTTCGATAAATAGATAAAGACTGATTTCTATTGATAGAAACTATCAGAAACCATATGAAATCAAAACAATCAAGAAATCATTTTTCTCGTTGATGATAGAGAAAAATTTTATATTCCTCTTTTTTAGTCATCAATAATTAAAAAGATGCTCGAGAAACTGCAGCAATTTGACTGATCTGAAAACTTTTTTCAGGATTAAACTATGCAGAAATTGGTTTAGTTTCAATCTTCAAGGTTTTTCAGCAAAAAATCTTGAACAGCATGCAAATTTCCGATTAAATATATCGATCAAAGTAACAATTTCTCAATTAATTTAAAAATTAATGAAAGAGTTTCTATTATATCTAAGACATCTCTTCTTCAAGAAATCTTTTAGTATAGAGAGACCTTATGATATGAAGTGTTTTATAGTAAGAGTGAATAATTCCATTAATCTCTGATGAAATTTTAAAACGTCTCTTTTTTCGGTTCGGTTCGGGAGTCTTAAAATTTCTTGCGGTTTCGATTCGGTTCGGTTTTAAATATTTCTGTTTCGGTTAGATTTAAATTTTGAAAAACCCGAACCGTGTCCATCTCTGGTCTGCACTTATTCCTTAGCTCACGTAGCAAAATAGAAGCAAGTGAAATTAAAAAATGTTCATTTCAATACGATAGTGCTAACTTCTGAGAGAAAGCTTTGAAACCTCTAATATTTAGAAGTTGTAATATTAGAGCTTGGAGAGCTTCAAAAACCAAATACAGAATGTTCAAATCTGAATATCTTCTGATGAAGATTCTACTGAATTGGATAGTCTATTATGAACTCATTCTTAACTTCATTATAATCTTTGCAAGATGATTTTTCGAATCATAATGTTTTGTATAACACGACAATTTCTGTGATTTGAATGGATACACAGTGTTTCTTTTTAATGATATTCTCGTACATAAAATGTATACTTTGTTTTCAAAAAATAAATGTAATACATAATAACGACAAAGTTAATTTTCTGAAGCTTCGATTTGTTGTTCTGCTTGCTTTAATTCATTCTCTGAGCTTGGTTTGAACATTGTTAATTGTGCTAACCGATGTAATAATTCCTTCTCATATTCATTTTGATCCACTTTCATACATACGAATGTTTGTAATGGTCTTCCCCAGCGACCAGTCCAGTCGGCAACTGTTTGACCTGAAGTTAATCTTCCACTATCTTCAACATCGACACAAGCACGTTGACCTTCGAATATATCTGGCCTAATCAAATACATTATTGCTGTTGGATCATTAAAACACGGTGGATCATTCCATGAACGCAAGATTTCTGTATAATGTTTGGTTATATCAAAGCAGAATTGCCCAATTGAGTGTAGATTTCTCATTTTTTCCCGTATTTCATCGGTTAACGGAATTTGACGAGTACAGTTTAATCCAACCATTGTTATATCACTAAAAGCATCAAATACAATTCGTCCTGCATGCGGATCATTTGCCAAATTAGCTTCAGCTGCAGCTGTTTTGTTACCTAAACCTCCAATGGAACCACCCATAATAACCACTCTTTTAACAGATTTAATAAATTTTTCTCCACCGATTGCTACAGCTAATGCAATATTTGTTAATGGACCAATGGCACATAGTGTTATTTCACCTGGATTAGCTAGCACATATTGAACAATAAATGGCGCAGCACTGCTACCTTTGTGTTGCTCAATAGGGTTCTGATTTATATCTTTTATTGGATGTTTTACATTTCCAATTGCATTTTCTGCATGCACTTTAATGCCGGAATGACCATGATAGGCATAAGCAAGTGGTTTATTTGCACCTTTAATCACAGGAATATCTGAGCTCATATTACACATTTGTAATAATAAGCATGCGTTTTTTGCAAGTAAATCAATATCATTATGATTACCCATTACAATTGTAATAGCATCAACCTTGATCTTATCTGGTGATGCTAATGCTAAGAAAATTGCAATTGAATCATCAACACCAGGATCGCAATCTAAGATTATTCTTTCGCGAGACATATTCTATACTATTAAACAAATCTTATGATGCCTATCAATAGTAGTTATTCTTCTTGTCAATATTGATGTTGATCAATTGGGAACAGAATCTTAATAGAGGAATGTAAAGAGATTTACAAGAGAGTTCTTATGAAGAAACACAGTATAATCGTTTAATAAAAGCTTTTTCGTGATACACATCTGACAGGTGCTTGTTTTCTAGAGTATGTAGGTGATATGTAAGTTTATCTCTTATTAAATCAATTTCTGCAACCGTACTCGCAGATGTAGCTACTACGTCTTGAATTTTTGATAGCTACAACATGGAATAGAACCGATTCAAACAATAGATCGCCATCTTAGTAAATATGTTTCTCTATATAGAGGAATTCTCAATATCGTCCATAAATTACGTTCAATTTTGAATAATATTCTTGGTGTTCCAAAAGAACCTAACATGGTTAAAGTATACTAAAGAACAATCACTTATACTATACAGATATGAATCTACTTACACATATGAGAAAAATTATCAGATATCGACATACATTTTTCGAATCTGATGTCAAAATAATGGTCGGCACTTTAGCTTCCATTTTCGATATAAATCTTAAAACTGAGAATTTGAATCAAAATACTGTATTGGATGTACAAAACAACATTGACAAATTGTTGGGATAATTTTCAGTTTAAATTGTTATTTTTTTGAAAACATACGTACAGGATGAACCATAAGTGACGAAACGATAAAATTCTGAATATCTTCGTTCCTATTCATTCTATAAGTCCATTTTTTCTATAGTAGTGAAGAGTTCAGAGATTTTTTTCGATAAGAAAAATAATTATGAAAGATATTTTGAAGATTTATCATACACTTCAAAAATAGATTTTAATCTTTTATGCATTCCGAGGAAGTGTCTGTAGAGTTATTGATAAATATCTGCCTGTTTCAAGTTGTCCCACGAACTTTGATCTATATACATCGACTGTATATCTTGAATACAGTTTTTTGGTCTTATTTTTTTTGTTGTTAGCATGTCAAGTTAGAATTTGAATGATATCTATTGGTTCGTCTATGGACATTTCCTTGAAATACGTAAAATTAAAATCTATTTTTGAAGTGTACAATGATCCTTCAAAACACTATTCATAATTCTTATTCCTATGGAAAAAATCTCTGCCCTTTTCTTTATTATAAGAAAAAATTGAGCCTATAGCCTGAGAAAGTAGTAAATATATACAAATTTTTCATCATTTCGTTACTTGTAGCCCATTCTGTATGTCACATAGTAACAAGATAACTCAATTCATAGTCAACATCAACATTCAAGATATTCAAGGTTGACACAAATTTACTTTATTTTGTTACTAAATGGTCCACAATGCGCGTTTACATTAACTCTACTATATCATAATGAAAAAAGGACTGTTCCAAAATCCATTCTTCTATTAAGATGAATTCTAGCTAATGCTTTGAGGAGATCTATGTATAATATTTGAATTTCTAATGCATCATTTTCTTGAGCACTTGCACCTATTTTAAATAAATTCTCACCAAATCCTTCAATTTCATGAAGAAGTTATTGTTCTCCCTTTGCACAGATTATACGTAGAGCATGCAAAAAGAAATGAAACAAATTTAATCTAGCAAAAATTATCTCACCTTCAACTAGATGTAAATGGAGAATCAGCGCTTTATAGTTTCATAGTGGTTGACTCGAAACTACCAAATAAATATAAAAAGAGAAAAGATAAGAAAGTAATATCTGATAAAACAAAAGATGAAAAATATTTGGTTTTGTCATTCATGCAAGCTATATAGTAGTCGAAGTAATGTGAATAAAAACAAACCATTTATGCAGTTGAAAATTAAGAAAATAAAAAGTGTCCATGTCGAACAAACCGGCATGAAAATGATCGGTTCCATGATACTTCGGAGATTTTATGGAAGTAGTATTTCAGTAAACGGATCCGGTGACTGTATTTATCTGATTTCGTCCGGACCCGATAGCAACCTGTAGGACCAGTAGTCAGATGCGGTCACTGGATTCTTCCGTCAAATTCCGAGCATTTTCTGATGGATTCTAGCCGGAAACGATGAGTTTCTTGTGGATTTTTGTCGAAAACTCACGAAATATTGCTTCAGGAATTATCCACCTGGGTAAACGAGCTGTGAAACTCGAGCGATAGAAGTATAACAGGAAGGGCTATGTTCACGGAATTTCCGTCAAATTGAGTTTTTATTATAGGAATATGCATTGAAGTCTCCTCTTTCAGAATACATATATATCTTTTCGCAAAATGTCCAGATTTTGACGGACTAATCAGCTAAAACTTCGATCGTACTGTCATGCTTTTCAGTTAAAAAAAATTGTCTTTCCAATTGCATCAGTATTGACTGAAGAGGTTTTTATATTAATCATTACGAGTCTAATAACGGTTAAGATAAGGATTACATATATCTGTACTCTTGAACTTTGTTATATACATATAATTGACGTACAAACGTAAAAAGGGAATTTAAATGAAAAAGCGAGTTTTAAAATTTGTTAAGCATTTTTCTCAAAATCAATTTTTTCGAGCATACCATTTAAGTGGTCACGGTTTTCTTAATAACGACTCAATAGAGAGGGGATACTTATTTTGTTGTTGAATAGAGGGCGATTAGGGCTAGATCCTCACAAACTCCGATTTTTGAATTTCTCTTTTGCTAAAATAAAAAAAATAAAATATTTCATATTTATTAGCACTTCGAATTTGAATATTTTTCGACAGAGTATTTTTAAAAGTTAAACAAAGGGAAATTTAAAAATCTGAGCTTGTGAAAATCTAGCCTCAAGGTCACTCTACAATTTAAAAACCATCCCAACATGATTACCTAATACCTTCTTTGTCGAAAACCTTTCCCACGTAAAGAATAATGAATTGACTGCAACTTGCGCATATCTTTGAGATTTGGGGAAGATATTTTAACAATAAGCTATTTTAGTTAAGGCTAACACTCTCTAAAATTTTGGTTGAAATCGGATGTGAAAATAAGATGGGTCGTTTCTGAGGAGGAGGATCTTTAAATACATCACAAAATCATAATATTTTGAATTTGTAAGTTTCTCGATATGGTTTTTCATTTGAATTAGAAACATCCAAAAAAAATTTAGTTGCAAGTGAAACTATATAAAGCTGAGGTGAAACTTTTGATGAATCTTATCTTATGTTTTTGTTCGCAAAAGGGAGGTGATCTCAATAAACATACATCAAGACAATTGTATACAACTAAGATACTTTCACTTTATAATGTTTCTAGAGTGAAAGAAGATCTAATAAGTTTTACCACAGCCGTTGGTTACTTCATTTAGTTTCGTTTAGTTCTTAAAACCAATAAAGTTTTCTATATAGTTCGTTATTACATATTTTCACGTACTTATAGTGAAATAAAGAACATAATTTAAGATTCATTTAGTTTGATGAGATGTAAAATACAGTTCATGACATTATAATAAATCACATATGCAATCTAACGAACCGGTGATTACGTTATTTAGAAACATATTGATTTACTTAAGTAGAGACACCATAGTAACCTATGTCAATATATCTTTGGATTTTGAAGAGAAAATCAATCAGTTTATCAATTAAATATTATATTCAATGAAAATGTTTGAATAAATTAAAAATAGACTTTATTTGAATGAATAGTTAATAATATTATAAATATAAATAAAAATTGTATAGATAAGTACCATATTAAAGAAGAAACGTTGTAACTGTTTCAATCGTAAACGAAATATAGAAAGTATTTTAACGCATCACAAGTGTAGTATACAAAAAATTTCAATGTTTTTTCAGAGAAGAAACGATGTTGTTTACTTCCGTGATTAGATGCCTATAAAAAAAATAAACAAGATAATACATGAGATAAGACTGATTCAATTAAGACTTTTGACAAATATAGAATTATGTCAACTAGAATCGGCAGGATGAAGTGTTGCTCATCTTTCAATTGAAACAAATATTAAAAAAAAATACCTGATAGAGTTCGTGATTGTGGTATATCTCTTTTCCAAATCAGACCGAAAATTACTGTTCGGGTCAAACAATTGTCGTAACCAAATTGGAACGGTGGAATTCCTCTCATATGACGGACATCTTAAAGATTTAAGGAAAATACCCCCATCAAAAATATAATTTGATAAAGACTAGATGAAACTTACTTATTTTCTGGGTAAAGAGGTGCGTCTAAGCAAAGAAATATATTAATATAAAACAAATTATTGAAAATATTCAAAATACCTTTGAATGGATCTTCAAGTAACATTTTCTTCGGAATTATCTGTTTCAAATAAATAATATGTTGATTTCTTTCCACGTTTAACAGCATTTGTACCTTCATAGACGTTCCTGGTAACAGCAGAATTTCGTCCTCGTTATCAATATGTGAATGAGCATGTATATTTCTGCCATTGAAAACTTCGATAGAGAAGAGGGTTCTCTCCCATGCACTTCCCAAGTAATCATCGCCTTCTAACAGTTCGAGTGTTGTTGTAGACGATGCGAATGTCCACCATGTTACTTCAGCACCGTATGTATATTTGTCGATAATATTTTCTCCCACCCCAAGCCAGACAGTAGATGGAGGTGCACAAGGTATTTTTGTTATGGCAGTGAGAAAAAGTTTCAGATATTTGAACCATGGTCGTAACTCTTGTCGATCCGCTTTGTTGAGAGTTTCATTAAGAATAGAATAGAGGCTACGTTGTTTAGCAGGCCACTCCATTGTATAGATACGAATTGCAGCTGATTCATCGCGAGTCAAGCCATCAGCCGGGTTATTTGAAGTATGTTCCATAGCAATCGAAACATGTGTGAAAATATCATGAACAATGTCAGCTAATGGTGCACATGCATCAGCAAGTGGAAGAAGAGGCTCTTGGGCATAGCCAATGATGGGATTAAGTAGTTTTGATTTGTCAGAATCATTAATTATTAATTGAGAATTTCTACGACGAAAGTGTGGTTCATTGTCCTCAATCTCTTCGGTAGGCTGTACTTCATTGTCTTCAGTTACTTCATTAAATGGTACTTCATCGCCTTTAGTCACATCGTAAAGCTGTAGGTCATTGTTTTCAGTTGCTCCATCAAATTGTACTTCATCGCCTTTAGTCACATCGTAAAGTTGTAGGTCATCGTTCGTAGTCACTGTATCAAGCGGCGCCTCATTGACTTGAAGCATTTGGTCAAGGTTGATTTCAACGACATCATCCACTATATCAAGCGGCGGTTCCTTGACTTGAAGCATTTGGTCAAGCTTGATTTCAATGACTTCATCCACTATATCATGCGGCGGTTCATTGACTTGAAGCATTTGGTCAAGCTTGATTTCAACGACTTCATCCACTGTGTCAGACTTTGGTTTACTGCTCTCAATCTCTTTACTAGACTGTTGTTCAATAACCTCATTCACTGTGCCAGACTGTAGTTTACTGCTCTCAATCTCTTTATTAGACTGTTTTTCACTGCTCTCAGTCATTCTGTCAAACTGTCGTTTTGCTAACGAATACTTGAGTGAACTGTTATCTAAAAGAAAGTTTTGTTATTTAAGGAAAGAGAAAGCTAAATGAAGGTAGATAAACAAGTAGCGAGTAACGTATAATAAATAAGCCTCTCAGTGTTTTGCATCTATTTCAATCGTGTTAAAATATAAAAGATCAAATTCTTTTAGTAAAAGATACTCCTTTCAATTCTGTATATTCGTGCATACTTCAACTAATTCGGTTGCGATTCGTTAGTTTATAGCTATCCATGAAACAGTTTAATTTTAAAACCACAATTTTCTAACAAAAAATTTTTACTAGGTAATTTCATGAGTAGTCACTCTAAAAATACAAAATATTCCAAAAAGTTTTCTTTTATGTCAGACTTTTTGCAGAGCTTTTTTCACTGATCATTTTGATGGAACAACTTTTTAAATTTCATTCAGAGAAGACGATGTTATAGTGAAAACATTAGACAAGTTTGAAATCTCGTTTTTTTCTAATAAATAAGTCTAAAAAAACGATTAGCATATTTCAAAATATGCTATACAATGGAAAAATATGACATAGTAGTTTTGTAGAGCAAATTTTTCTCTAAAAAACTCTATAGTTCATTTCTAAGATGCACGCGAGTCCTCTAAATAAATGTCGACTGAACATTGTATACAATATTCATACAAAAAAGAATATTTTATCTTCTGTCTTTACGATAAATATCCTGTAGAATGTTTTATCGAGATTTATTCATAGTATTCGAGTGATTCTGATAAACCAACTGTAGAGTTTTGTAGAGCAAATTTTCCTTTATAAAACCTACTATGTTAGATTTTTTCATGATATAGTCAGTTTAAGATACGGTAATTCTACTACAATCTCCTTCCTAGAAACTTGTGGTTTCTAGACTAATTTGTCTCATATATGGTTGTAAACTAATAAATCGGAATTGAACCAGCTAAACTCGACAAGAGTACAGAGAAATAAAACGTGTATCGTTTAACAAGAAAATTTGATCTTTTACGTTTTAATACGACTGAAAAATATGCCAAATACTAAGAGGCTTATTTGTTATGGATCACCTGTTAATTGATGAGAAATTGCACATAGAGTGCATCAACAAGAACTATTTTCATCGAATAGAATCTCTTGCTCTGCTCAATAGTAGAAATATGAGCAAATGAAGAGTTAGTAAATTACAATGAACGTTTCACAGAATTCTAGCTAGATGTAAACTAGTATTATACTTTCTCTCAACTTATCAGCAAAAATACAAACTGAAGAAAGACACACAAATGATTGTCTCCTATTATACTTTGCGCTACAATAATCATTGATGAATCCAGTACGAACAAAGAAAAAAAAGTAAAGCCACTGATTGTGTTGTGGCTCGTTTGTTTTATGAAAACAAAATTAATACAAAAAGGAGAAAAATTAAAGCAAAAGCGAAACGTGTACTTCTGCCTGGCTTGCTGTAATGTTATTGATGCGTGACAATGATCGTACAAGCCAGAGAAAATGTTGCTTTTTTTTCATTCTTCCTTACGAAAAAGAAATAAGCAGATAGAGACACTGTTTTTTTTTTATTCTGTTCTCATCTCCAGTTTTGTTTATGGGTGATATGTGTATGGCTTTGTGCAACAAGAATAGATAGAAACGATTCTAAACAGGTTTTCAAAAATTGAAGTTTAAAATCTCATATCTTTGTTTTTTTTGTCATATTTTTACGCAGAAAAATACTGACATAAATTTTGAAGGTGTTCTCCGTAACCTTGCCCCTGAATCTCTAAAAAACATACCTTCAGAAATTCATTCTTCACTTATTTTGCTAGAAGTTTCGCTGCTTTTTTCAGAAAAGTTCTACAGAAGAGAATTATTAATACTTACCTAAAATAGTTGAAAAATTCAAACTTTGTTCTAAATCACTTTACTTGTTATGTGAAAAAGATTAATTAATAATCATCGATTTTGAGAGAGTAGTAATCAAAATAGTAAATGATAAAATAAATAATAAATATAAAAATTAAATATTCATCTATTTAAAGTTTAACTTGAATTTATGAACATAAAGAAAAGAAAATCATGAAATATTTTATTTCGATAAACAATAAATTGGAACAAAGTCTCGACATGAATGTATTAATTGAATGTGTTACTCTTCATGGCAGATCATTCGAAAATGACAATGGATAAAATTTTATCAATCTGATTGATTATATTCTTGTTGTTTAATGGTATTTTTTTTCGAATTAGACATTCATCAAAACCATTACATTGGATTTATTCATTTTATTGAAGTATTTCCAATCCAGAAACAAATGAGACAACTATCAATTAACTTAACACAAATATTAAACAAGTTTTTCTTCACAAAAATAAGATATCTCCCAAATTCCTATGATAATTGATTCACATTTTGCAAACAATGCATTAAAAATTAATATCGGTATTGATTTTAAGTTTGAGTTTTAATTTTGATAATTGTAGCATTGGTAGAAATTTCGACTATTCATTGTGTATTTCTAGTAACTTCATTGGAAATCATTACATCTCTTTTCTCACTTATCATAACATAAAAAATTAGTATACTGTTTTTATTGCATACCTTTCTCGAATCATCTATTGTTAGTGCATCTGATATGAATGAAAGAGGAGCCACCATCAATAGTTTCATTCTAGTTGACAACTAGAAGTCATGAAATACTTCGAACTCAGATGTTCTCACCAGGACAATGAATCTTTTTATCTACTAAGATAGAAATTTAAAGATAACTATTCAATAAATAAACTAGTCTGTTAAAGTTTTAAGCAGATTGGAAAACTCAAGTAATACTATTTTAATAAATTACCTCTTGTTGTGATCTAATTAAATAATCCAGAAAGATCAATCAATGATCTTTTCCTTTAAGGAGACGATCAAAATGATGACAATTTGCTGGTATCTTTTGTCAAAATACCCATTATTGCATTTAAATGTATGAAATAAAGATGTGGATGAATGCTTATTAGCCTTTCTGGATGTACAAAATAATATCAAATCGAAAACGATTGAAGCAATCTAAAGTAAAAAAATTTGATGATGTAAATGATGTGATAATTCATATTATCTAAGGACTAAAAACTTATAGAAACTAAGTAGAAAAGCAAAATCACAACCTGTTGAACAGATAAAAAAAGGAGTACCTAAAAAATACAGATCAAGAATAAGAATGTTAATTTATCCTTAATTCATAAAAAAAATATAATTTAAAGGATAAAAAAAAAGATTTATTTCTATGAAAGCTAGATAGATAAATGCCTATTATAATAGAGGGATATGCTAATTAATAATTTTTGTTGGCATCAACAACACTTTTGTATGTGATGCTGTAAAAGAAATAAGTATAATAAATACTGGATAAACATACAAAAATTCTTGGTCTGTATACTTTTTTTACATATACGATACTATAATTATTTGTTGGCTAACTGTGCGAGAAAAGGATCAGATTTGCATATAGACAACCTTTCTCCATTATTTCGTAAATATAAAGATTATATTTATTTTTATTCTTCATTATAAAGAGCAATAAAAATAAATTAACACTGCTAGTTAGGAATTTCGAGCAATGGCAATGAAATGGTAATACGTAATGTAAATAATTAGAAAACTTCCAGCTTTGGTAGAATTCATTAATAATAAATGCTGATTGGAATTTGTCATTGCTCGACACAAGAAAATAAACTAGCGCTTGTCTGTGTTCGATGAAAAAAAAACAGATTAATCCGTACCGTCACCACTACTTGCTAAGAAACAATAATGATCGCCGTAATCGCGAGATAAAAAAAATGAAAGTATTGATGACGTGACTGAATGAAAGACAAGAGCAAACATTTTATGTCGTTAAATAAAATAGAATAATAAATAATACACTACAATTTTTAATAGAGACATTGACAATCATTTGTATATTAAACATTTTGTGTATTAAAATAACTAATGATAAATGAACGCTTCAACTACTTGATGTATTTGTTACTGTCACGAAAAAGACACTCATCACGTCATTTTCATCTGAACAAACTAAGCTCGATGAGACTCAATTTGCTACTCTTGATAGTGATGTTACTTTTTAGTGGTCTTTTTTTAGCTATCTATTTTGCTTTTTTTTATTGCTTCTACTTATTTATGATACGTTTTGTTTTCTTGTACTTAATAATCCTTTTTTGACATAAAATATTCGGAGACTCCAAATTTGAAGAATATACTTGTAAAACAGTATTAAAAAACGAGGAAGACAGTCTCTTAGTTGAAATGAATGAATTTCTCCTCAATAAATATCGATTTTTATGATGAAAATCTTTTTTAAAAATCTGTATTTCAATATATCTGTAATTACGCATTGTTGCTCAGTCCTCAAAATAGTTTATCTGAGGAACGATTCATGACTTAAAAATTTCTGGCTATGTCATTTATTTTAAAACTTCTTTTTTTTTATTATTTTGTTTTAGATTATGCATATTTATTTCATGACGCTCATATTTTTTTGTTTAATTTTTACAGTATTTTTTCGAACGCTTACGAAAGAGTTGGAAGACAGCATGACGATAACAAACAGAGAAAGAACAGAACACAAAGGACAGAAAGCATAGCATAGCAGTCTGTAGAGGCAGCAATGACGAATCGACGTGTCTGTTGTTGCCTGGTTGTTCGTTCTTCCAATACTGTACATCGTGAAACCAACGACACCGTGGCGAGGGAAGGAATTGAATCTTGTCGTATCTGACAATCAGATGCATAGAACCACTACGCCATCTTCACTATTTTAAAAGTTTGTATTCTCTCCTTATATTTGAGAATGAGTACTACTTTGTCAGATTCCCCAATCTTTTGATGTTTGGGAAAAAGAGAAATGTTTTTTTTCAAAATTCACTTTGAAATTGAAAAAGAACCGTAGGCTCCTATATTGAGGGTGAAGATATGAGTGAAAAGATGATTCACACCCTTACTCTCACCTTCAAGATAGTATAGATTCAAATTTTTATGTGTGAACGACTAGAATAAAAGTAGTTTGCACCTTAGAAAATAGATAACGGGACTTTGTGTAATAAATGACGTATATGCTTTTTATGACGCAGATAGTGCAGCTGAAAGTTAAAATGCTTCAAATGAGAAGGTGTATGATAACAATATGGTTTATAACGCATTGGTGAAAACGTTAGACGAGAATTATAATAGCCTTGACTTTGATTTTCAATCGTAGCATACATTATCATTCTCGTGTTTGCCTTTTATATATAGTTTACAATTTTCCATCAACTTCACATTCATGTTCTCCTATCTAAAAGTAAGATGAATCACTTCAACATTACATTTTTGTGAATTAAAAGATTTTCTATAATGAACAAAGATATATTTGAAGGTATCATATTCAATATGATATTTTTTGATATTTAGTAAATTATACAAGGGGGAGCAAAATAATTTCTATTGCAGAAATCAATAGAAATCAATAGAAATTAGAGAAATCATCAGAAATTAAGAAATCAAGAAATCAGTTTGTTTTCTTTGCGTAGCCCTCATCTACTACACTATGAGGGCATCCATGAGTTCTCATTCCTTGTACTATAGGGGTACCTACAGGTCCTCAAGTCCTATACTGTGAAGGTATCGTTGGATCCTCAGATATTATACTATAGAGATGCCCATAGGTCCTCATTTCCTGTACTATAGGATGTCCATCGCTCGTCGAAGGCTATCCTACTTAGGAATTCGCAGGTTGTATCCGTCGTAGTTAGGAAAAACCCGTGGACCATCAAGCATTATTGGATGGCATATCGATAATTCAGTGTTACCGCTCCAGTTTTGTTACTTGTATTCTAAAAATAGTTATTATCGGAAACGGGTGAAAATAAATTCAGAAGATGGCAACCAGAATTTACTTTTTTATATGAATTCCGCAAAACATTGCAAAAGGGTTCAGGAGTTGGGAAGCTTTTTCTGTTACCATTCATTCACCTTCAAAAGATTTCTGACACTAAGGAGCTCCGAGACCACTAACAGATTGCGGACGTTAGGAAAAACTGAGATGTTTTTTTTTAGAAGTTTCGAAACTCGATGGTTTCTGCATTTTCTAGTATCCCTAACTAGAGGGGTGAAGTTATTGTTATTTTTAAAATAACTATTTCTGGTATTTCTCGAAATTTTTACATATGATCCCTGTAACTATACGTTATGGCTCAGAATGATGTGCTCTTTCTATTGGCACATACTACATTCGATTACATTTACATTTCGTAAAATTGTAAAAAAATTTATTTTGAAAATGACAATGACTTTTCACATCTCTATCCATAACAGTTAAGTCAATTTCGAAGAGTATAAGTAGGCGTTCGAACCCATATGGCCGATTATGGAAAATAATGTATCGAAACGCATTAGAGAACTTCAGAAGCTTGAAGACATTTTATTAGCAGAAATTTTAAAACTACGATCCATTAGAATGCATTGACAACAAATAATGGTAAAATATTGAATATTTTCATGCATTATTTCATAGAATAACGTATTCAAATGCATGAAATGGGTTATATTATCATTTAATGATACACATTATAATGCAAAATAATATGCATTATTTTCCATTATCGATCACATGGAAAGTTCCGAAAACTTAAAGTTTTTCGAGATGAATTGAGAAAAATAATTCGGTTCATGAGTATTCGAAGATTTATTTTAAGCCCTCTCCAGAATGTTTTTTTTTCAGTACTGAAAGTTCAGTTGCACTCTTTACACATCTATTTATGGACATCTCAATCGAAAAGCTCGTAAGGATTTGTGAATGTCCCTCTTCAGTAGACCTTCAGGGCTTATACTCAATCCTATAGGATATCGATTCAGAATTTATGGATAGCCTTGCAGAATAGCAATTGAAAACCTATGAGTTCCCTACAATATTGGAGTAGAGAACCTGTGGACACCACCCAGTAGAAGTCTTAATGATCTATCGGTAAGACTTTAATATAGGAGATGGGGACCTAGGAGTAGCCTCATACCACAGGAGATGAGTACCTATGAGTATCCCACATTATGAGACTTGAAGACTGAAGAATACCTCAATAGTATAGGGGATGAGGATCTATGGGTACTGCCTGGTATTGTACCAAACCAATTCCAGTCAATTCGTGTCAATCCAAATCAATTCCAATTCCCAATTTCAACAAATTCCGCCAATACGTAGAATTAGAATTGACTAGAATTGGAATTGGTGTATCCCTAGTCACTGTTACCGGTCATTAATTCTATCCTAAACGCGTCATAGTGATTTCCTTGATTTCGAACTAAATTCTGGCATTAGAAATCAGTTTATTCCTTCTAGGTGAAACAGTTTTTGCGAATCTGGTTGATCGATATATAAAAGTTCTCGATTAATCAGATTTCAGCAGAGTTGTCTTCTCTACAATAAAGACAAATCATGGTATTGTTCGGGTCGATATAGAGGGTTTTCGGGATGCTCTTTCATATGGCCCGAATAATCCCATGTTTTATCCTTATAATAGTGATAAAATAGTGTTGCTCGATGAATTTGGGTTACACCCGGAAATCAGGAAAATCATCGGAAATCACAAGAAATCAGAACAAATCAAGGAAATTATAAGAAATCAAAATATCAGAAATCAGTTTGTTCTCCCTTGAAATTATAATTATGTTTATTTACTGCTATGCAAATTGAACGTTCAAATGCAGAAACTCTTATTCATTTTCAAAACAAAGCGTAAATTCTAAAGTACTGCAAGAATATATTCAATAACAATTTTTTACAAGAGCGCAGATTTTGAGAAACAATCCTCTGAAATAAAAAATATATATTGCAGATAATTTGAATTAAAAACTTCTATGGACAGACCTTTACTATTGTCACAAAATGCTTCAAAATCATGTAGAATATGTCTTGATGATAATAATCCGGCAGATTTAATTAGTCCATGCTTATGCAAGGGTGGCTCAGCATATGTTCATAGAAAATGCTTAGATAATTGGCGATCATTGAATAAAGATGGTCGTGCTTTTAAATACTGCGATGTTTGTCGATTTGAATATATTATTGAATCAGTGGTAGATGATCCATCTGCTGATAGAAAAAGATTATTAATATTTCGTTTACTAGTAACTCGCGACATATTATTAATTATTTTATTAGTTCAAGCAATTATCATAGCAATGACATTTTTATTACAAGCTGCAGATAAGAACGATAATGCTATTAAAAATTTATATCCAATTTCGATGAATTCATTTGGTATTTATTATCTAAGCAGCCTAATATTATTTTTTGCTTTCTTAGGTGTATTTGGATTAATTAGTTATTGTTGCGGATTGGGGAGAAATGATAATGATAATGATGATAGATGTGATTGTGCTTGTTATGGATGTTTTTGTGTAAGCTCAGATTGTAATGGAAATCAAAACTGTGGTGGTGGAGATGGCGGTGGAATATTGGTAGTTCTTCTAGTTATTGTGTTGGCATTTGCTATTTTTGGAGTATTTGTTGGAATTTTCCTCAGTGGAAAAATTATAAGAAAAATAACAAAACGTCACATGAATAAATTATGGTTAAGACAAGAAACTAAAAAGTATATTGTTAAAGATCTTCAAGGAAGAACTGATGGATTAACGAATAGATCAACTCCACATTCTATGATAAGGCCATCTATACACATGAAGATTGATAATAATACGACTCATAAAACACCATCGGCACCAATTGAGTCATTGTCATTAACTACGTACAATACGCAAGAAGTTAGTACAACATGACAGTTCTCAAGAAACTATTTAGCAACTGAAACGAACAAAAATTAATCGGTTGATTATTGAACTAAGCAAACGATCAATAGTGTTCCGACTCCTAACAATATTTTTTGCAAATATCTTTGTCCACTATTTTAAAAGCCTATTATTCTTATTATACTGTAACTCATATTAATCATTCAAATAAATCTATTTTGTTTTTAATGACTATTGAAAAAACGTGTTTAAATACCTAAAACTTTTTTCATCGCTTTTTTTTTCTTTGTCTCACAATAATATATCTGTCAATGAATAATCTATTCATACTGTGAATATCATCGATATTCACTCAATTCCCTTTCATAATCACATCATCTTTACTGTTGATTGATTACATTAGTGTTCCAATTTTATATACATTTTGATGATGATTATCGAATTCTTTCCTATGACAACATACTTACCGTATATCTTGATGAATTAACTTTGAAATAATTGAGAAGATAGGTTTATACTCAAAAATTTTCAATCGTTCGTAGAAACATTGAAAAATCAAAAGTTAACAGAACTCTTACCGCCTCGTACATCTAATATCTTTATCTATTTCTGTTAAGTTTTAATTTCATAAACATATGCAATCGTAATTTTTGTCAAGTGTTACTATTCTCTTCGAAATCTTTGCAATATGAATAGTCCAACTGAATTGGGAAAAACATATAGAAAAATCGATTGAAATAGGCTACAGCTGCACAATTTACTAATATTCAAAATGACTATGAAGCTAAACGATTCACCCTAATTATCACCCACTATACACCCTCACCTTCCTCAGTAGATAAAAATTTCGTCAATCAAATTAAAACTTACAAAAGTGACTATTTACTTTTATTCCTGCAATTGCTGAGAGTTTCAGGTCAAACAACCTTTGTTTCACAATAAAATTGGGTGAATTGTAATCGTCTTGAAGGTACCTCATTTATAGACCATTTGAACTCGAGCGACACAAATTTGCGCCCTAGGATTTAAGACTACCAAGAGTCTTAAATGAAGAAGAGATACCTCTTATGAATGTGTAGAATAAGATATGAAATTATGTATTGTAGATTTTTCAAAAGCCAGTCGCATTCTGGAAATATTAAAAAGTAGATTCCATTATAGTGTGTAAAAATAAAAATGAATGTAGATTCAATGGATTGATATTCTATCTCATTCTGTCGCTCGGAAGAATGATGGTCAACTGTAGAATAGGGCATAAAAAGTTGTTTTGTACTCATCTCTGTTACTAGAGAGCTGCATATCCATGTCTTTTTGCATCGGAACTTGGATTGAAATTCAAAGAAGACGAAACTTCTGAGCGCAGATCTAAACAAATCTAGACCCGAATATTTTTTTACTGATATTTGTCATGTTTGTATACATGACTAAATAAAGGATGTTCTATTCAGATCTTAAGTTATATACAAACCGAATCTGAGCGAGTTTGCAACTTCCTATCTGCTATACTGATCTCACATTAGTTACGAAAGATATTTGGTGTGATGAATTTTTTATTATGATTATTTTATATCACGACAATCATAACGAGGATATATTGACATATAGAAAAATAAGTTTGTGAAGCAGCCAAGACAACTGATTTAGAATGAATTTCATATTTCAATCGGAGTTCATATAAGCAGAAAGTATTTTATTATTTAATATCGAATATGACTTCAAGTGCCAAATGATCCGATGGATAATTAATTGATGGGAGCCCATCAGGACCAATTTCCTCCTTAGTTGGAAATTGTAAAATAGCTTTCGGTGTGAAATCTGTTGGCTTATAAAAAATATAATCGATTGTATGACACGATTCACGTATGGTTCCATCACGTCCCTTGAATTTCCAAGTAGTAAACGACGGCTCTTGATCATTCATTACAGTACGATAGGCGCTTTGAAAACCGCACTTGGTAATTTCTGAGTAGTATGGTTCAGTACTGTCTCCATTAAAATCACCTGCTATAATTATGTGTGTTTGTGACGGATATTCATTTTGGATATATTGAATTAGTGCTTGTGCTTGAGCAGTTCTCGAATTTGCGAAGTTTTTTCGAGCTTTCAAATGAGTACCAATAAAAAGAATTTTTTTCGATGACGGTTTATGTTTCAATTCGAGAACAGCAAAAATCTAAAGATAATATTAATGCATTCGTTAAAGTAGAATATCGTTCAATAAAAGAAACAAATCGAATAATAAATATGAACGAGAAAACAAGATAATTAGTGGAACTAATAATGTTTTGAGAATCGAGCAAATAAACAATTTTGTTATGCGATGTAGATTAAATACAATTATTTGGTTGAAAAATCTTAACATTTCCTTTTCAGAAAGATTATCTAAACCTGTAATTACGAAGAATTATGATATGAAGCTTCAAAAATTGAGACAGTGTTAAGAAAAGAGATTGTTACTGAATCCAGACGTATCTTTTTTTATTTCACTTGGGACAAGTTTCTCTCTGACCTATTCAAATAAGTATGCCATGTGCTATATAAGGGATGTTACATTTGAAACTAATCAGAATACTTTGTCATGCTTGACGAATTCAGTTAGTTAGCAAAACGAATTTTACGACTACCATTGAAAGGGTTCAAATCATATAAACGTATGCTTCAGATTTGCTAAAATTCGGAAGAATTGAACTTTATAAAGATGTAATATTTAAAATAGAATTTGTTTTCTCAAATCTTTACACAATAGTACTATTTGCCAGTTATTGTAAGATTTTCAAAGAGAAGATATGTCAAAATTTTCAACCATTTATTCTTCAAAATAACAATGATGCCGGATGTTTCTGAGATTTTCAAGAGTAACTATGACATTAGAAAATTTTTGATATTTTCTTCATCAAAAATCTGGCATAGCTTCGATTCTGACAGCTCGATTTTCATTATAAATATCTCGGTATAGCTAGAATGATGACGCGGGTTCATTTTGTAAAAAGTTTTTTCATACACTGTTTAATGTTTTCTACAAAATTTGTGAGACTTTATAAGCAAAAAATATTTTATGAATTGTGGCAATTGAAACTCTTTGATCTTTTCTGTAGACCTCTGACATTTAAAGTATAAATCAAATGTTCCAATTAATCTGTTCTACTCATTTTGTCTCTATGAAATTTTCTAAATTGTTGGACTTCAAAGTGCTACTTTATCCAGCGTTTTTGTCATAATGAAGTGTGTCATGTTTCGCTCACATGTAAGAAATTGATAGATCATTTTGCATGCTAGATGAACAAGATTGGTTGTATTTTAGAGAAGAAAAATCATAGACTACAACTATAAAAAGATGAACTTTTTTTTGTTTTTAGTTTAGAAAGAACAACATACTCAAATTTCCAAACTATTTGATAAAGCAGGAAAAGAAAAATCCAAAGACATCGGATCGTGTTAGGTTTGATCTCAAAGTAAGTATACGACTTTTTACCGGAATAGTCGGGAAAAAGGTAAGAACTTTGAAGCAGAAATACGATGGTCATATTTTTCTAGTTACTGTAACAATCACTCGTGAGTGAATAACCTCCTCCATCGGTTCTATTCATCGGATTAATGCTTTCAATTTTCGATCCTTTTCTTGTGTTCTTCAAATGGAAACTATCTCTATTTCTTAACATGAGTTTACTAATGAAATAATTGACAAAGTAGACTCTATTCCTTTTTTTCCCTAGACGAATAAGCAATAAAGAGACATGTACAAGTACTAACGTGCACTTCTTCTCGACCATCATTAGGCAGTTGACCCAACTTGCGACTATGTTCTTTAAATAGATCTGTTTTATAGCACAGTAATGTGCCATCAGGGCCCTTGAAATTTTGTGTATTATCTTTAAATAAGAGACATTTTGAGTTTATCTTTTCCGCAAAGAAACATGAATATCTACAAATATAAAAAAAATAACAGAATTAATTTTGAAGATAGGACCATTTACCCATATTTTTGCAATTCATCTTTGAGAAAATCATTGTATATATCCATTTCTTCCAATGCACACAAATCCGGTTGACGAGCAATAATTTGTTCAAGAATCCGCCATTTTCGATTTTCGAAAGCAACTGTATTGTCTTGAACACGTACAAAGTTGTTTTTTGTATAGGAAAGAGCTAGATATGTGTGAGAGAGAAAGTGATGATATTAATAATATGCCAACTGTATTGCTTACCTTGAGCAAGAACATTCCATTGTAGAACATGAATGGTATTTGAATTTCGTGTAGAATCACCATAAAAATGTCGTGAAACACTGGGTGATTTAATATGTCGTGCTATTCTATATGTATGTGAAGTAACAAAATATAAAAATTCATGCGGTCTTTTTTGTTTTTCTTACTCTTGCGGAATTTCATTTTCGGTTGATGAATGTGCCATATGGAAATGTTTTACTTTACAGTAACTAAATCAATCGAACTTGGTATTTGTCAATGAACTATGAAATAAATTCAACGTATTGTAAAACAATATAAAACGTATAATGAATTTGATTAGGATGAGTTAGAAATACTTAAATAAGCATAGACGACTTATAAATGGTAGTTTTTAAAATTCTATTTAAAATATCAGTCATATTTTCTTCATTTCAGTGTTTTTTAATGGATTTTAGCACAACCTAACACGGGTGTTACATCTTTTGCATTTGATAAGGAAGAAGAATTTTGATTTTCAGTTTATTTCTCTCTTCATTAGTCGTTTTGTTGGTCAGACTATTATTTACTTGGTCTACTTACAATAGTATAAACTTATTCTGTTCAATTTTGCTTTTTCATTGTGAAACTAATTAACTGTTAACCTTTTAGTAATTTTTATCTCAATATCATATTCCTAATTGTTTTCATTAAAAATTTTTAAAAAAAGTATTACTTCTTAATAAAAAAAAATTAGATCTCAACGTTTTTATGCCATATTCAACAGATGTTTCGTGAAAATTGAAATGTATTCTTCAAAAGAATATCATAGTAAGATATAGTTTCCTTTTGACTACGACGAACGAAAAAATCAAGTTTCTTCGCTGATTTATAAAGTCAAAAACACGATAATTATATAGTTGATTATCTTCAACTACTGCAATTGTTTTAAAATTGCTGATATTGGCTTATCTTTATAGGCACAGAAAGGGATGTGCTTATGGATTGTTTCTGAGGAAATCAAATAATTTTAGTTTCATAGCTAATTATTTCTATGATGTTTCAATTATGCTGTACAAAGATGGTCTTCAATATCGATGAAGTTGTGAATAATTGTAGAGCTTTTAACTCTAAACATTTTGATAAAAGAAAAATTTCAAAACGCTTGTGTTTTAGCAGAGATAGATTCAGAATACTTTGAGTAATAAAAACCTAAAAGTTTTCAAAAATATTTTTCTTGAAATTTTTTTGGTTAGAATGTTTTGAATATATCTTCATTAAAACAAAAGCGTTTCAAAACTTTGTTTACTAAAATGCTTAGGATTAAAAGTTCTATAACGCTGAAATTTTCATCAAAATTGAAGATAATTCTTGTACAACATGATCGAGATAACATAAAAATATTTAGCTATGGAATGGAAATAGTTCAATCTCCTCAGAAACAATCTATAAGCACGAGTTCTTATTAGAGTACAAATATAATTCAATAAGATCTGTGCGATGCACTAATTTTCGGCTAAAAAGTACTCTGATATGGGAAAATGCTCTCTTACTAATGAGTTCTGAACTTAGAAGCCTGTATGATCTTACCCGATCAATGTATGCTGAAATGATTAACTCTCTTTCAATCAATTTTGAACAGTGAGTTTCATGGAATCCTTTATTCA